>JAUYWH010000092.1:0-13871 GCA_034779795.1 Ctenopoma multispine
AAGAAAGAAGTCCAGTTGCCATGACTCAATCCTCAGACAACTTTACCTGGATGACTGAGAATCTTCACAGACTTGAATGCAGTGCTTTTCTGTAATGTATAATGCCACAAAGCTTTAATTGTGTAGTTTCAAGTGCAATCATTTTTTTGATTTCTTAATCCAGTTGTAATTTAGTCTCAAGCATTTTCTGAAAAGTCACAGAGTCGCATTCCAGTCAAGCTCCCAGCCATTTGTTGCATTTACAATGTTCAGTTTCTGTTGAAAGACCTTGATTCCTTGGACCTTTGTTACTGTAATGAGTGAAAACCAACATTTCCTGTTTTGTAGCATGGTACGGAGCGAAAACATTTTTAGTCATAGAGGTATTTATTTAATTAAAAAGATCATTGAGGATTGAAGAAGTGCAGCGAGTGATCAGATTGATCTACTGTAAAAAAAAAAAAATCTCTTGTCAAAATAAAAACGAAAAATTACAAAATCATGACAAAGTTATTTAAAGGAGTTTTGTGTATTATATATAGTTGAACTGTTACGTATAATATAAATACAGTTGGTGCAGCAATGCTTTTACTTAAATATGTAGCGCATTACCTCATCATATTTGTATGTAAGAGTCTGATACAAATCACTCTTACAATGAGAAGACAAATAAAGGGTTTTTAAAATGGAAACATGATCTACAGGTTGTGACAGGAACTATATATGGAGCATTTTTCCTGACTTTATGCATGATGCCAACAAGAATGACCAAGCATTTTTCACAAAACAGCCATGGGAGTTCAGTTTTACTACTTTACAAAAGCTGCCTGGACAGTGACAGCGACAAAATGAGATAATGAAAACAATGGCACCATTTTTTCCTTAACTAGCACAATTTTTTATCACATCTAATTATAATTCCTAAATATATCTGGAAGTGAAGTCATGGTAACTGGACATTACAAGAATAGGTTCAGTTGCCATGACTCAACTTCATCTGAATGACTGAGAATCTTCGCTGAGTATTATATTACTGAGTGTTTCATTTTCATTTATTCAAAAAGATAAGTCAGTTAGCTGTTCACTGCATTTCACAATGTTTCTGATGAATGATCTTGATTCAGGTCAGAAACTTTACTGAGTGAATATGAACTTTTCCTGTTTTTTTATCATGGTAATGTGTCATTGTAATCATTGTAATGTTGTGGGGGATAGGAGTCAGCATTTGAAAAATGTAATGGAAACCATGATTGGTATGTGTCATGGATTGTCTATCTTTTAACATATTAATTTGAAAACTTTGATGAAAACAAGTCAATATTCACATAACATTTTACTATTTATCCAAATCAAATAAAAAAAAAGTCAATGGTAATTTCAGTAACTAGTTAATTAATAATTAGATTTTTCAGGAATTAAGGAAGAACAAATCCAGTTTGTGGAGCAGTGTTTGTACATAAATACGTAGCACACAGTTAAATATATTCAAAAATAATTACCTCAACATATTTGTAGTGTCTGATAATAATCCCTCTGATAATCTGAAGACAGACGATGGGCTTTTAAATGGTCTATAGGTTGTGACAGAGACTATATATAGAGGACTTGCTCTGACTTTATCCAATCAAGGCAGAGCATGGAGCCAACAAGACATATAAGGCACTTTTAACAAAACAGCTGTGAGAAGCCAGTTTGACTACTTTACAAAAGTTGACTAGACAGTGAGTTTTAAAGATAAAATGAGTGAAAATATTAAATTTAACTTAACTTTTTTCATTTTCATTCCTAAATATATCGGGAAATGTTGTTATGGCAACTGGACCTTAAAAGAAGAAGTCCTGTTGCCCTGTCTCAATTTCCAGATAACCTCACTGACTATGTACATTTCCTTGTGAGCGTTTTTTGGCTCAGTGTTAATTATCTATCTATTCAAAGAAATAACAACAGTCGGACAGTATATAAAAAAATCTTCAGGTCTGAAACCTTGTACTTTCTCCTTTACTGAGTGAAAACCAACTTTTCCTGTTTTGTAGCAAGGTACATCAATTACCTAAGTCCACCCGTTGGTTGTGATGTTGTGGGGGATAGAAGTCAGCATTTGAAAAATGTAATGGAAACCATGATTGGTATGTGTCAGAACACACGTTGCAACTCCACAGTGGACTGTGTAGCTTTTAACATATTAATTTGAAAACAAGTCAGTATTCACAGAACATTTTACTATTTATCCAAATCAAAATACAAACATGATCTACAGGTTGTATGCATGTAAAAAAAGATACCTATCTACATTAATGTAAAACAAAAAGTTACAAAAATGCTCAGTGTTCAAACTCTAGATTTCCATGACAAACACTACAGGTTTTACAAGACAGACGGGAAGCTTAACGGGAAAGTCAGATGCAAACAGTAAACTGTATTGTGCTGCTGTACAAGATTCACAGGCATGACAACTAACCTATGACTCATCTGAAGTGGCAGCAGCGTGACTGTGAAGCAGTACCGTTTCTTGCGCTATGCGAGAGAATGCGCTATCACTGCAGAAATAGCTGTGCCACAGTATTAACTTTGAAACGTCTTTCATAGCTAAGCTATTATTACATTTGACCATTCCTGTGTGGCTTAATTTACATTTAAAAACAATAATAGTCACAATTCTAATAATAAAATTGTTTTTTTACAATGCATTTGTAGCAAATATATTTCTGAGAGACCCAAAGGAATCTTCACATCATCAAATCTATTCATCTTTAAAAAAAGGTTTGGACACCCCTGCTATATATTTATATAATGTGTTATATATTTATCTGTGTCAAGTGTTAAACCTTACACTGTAAAGTGCCTTGAGATGAGTTGTGTCAAAATGTAGGTAGCTCTACCTCAACATGCAGCTGAGAGGGAAGCACTGCAGCCATGTTCCTCTCATTCTTGCTGTATTAGAACAGAGATTGTGTGAGTTTGTCCATAAGGACATTGTTTAATTGGTTAACCTGTCACCTTTGAAAAGAACTTCCCTATCAAATAACATCATCATTATCTTACAATTGTACCTATAATGACAATGAGTTACTGTAATAATGTCATGGTATTACCCACAATCCTATGCAAATTAGAGAATAAAATGGAGAGCACATGTCAGAACACAACTGGTTATTTTGAGGTTTTAACTACTGAAATTACACCAAAGGTCAGTGTTGTGAGCTGAATAACTGAGGAATCAGTAAAAACATTTGTTTTGTGTTGACCCCTCAACACAGTGCAAGAGTTTCAGGGCTGCATATGAAAATTATCATCTTTATTTCCTATTTTTATAGTAATCAGACTTGTGCGTTGTAATAGATGACCACAACAGTTCTTTAGGCAATGAATGCTGCTTTTATTGCTTTCAGCTACCCACTGCTGATCTGAATTCAAATTAAATAAAGGATTTCCTATTTTCTTTTTTCAAATTATTACTACAAGTAGCAATATGACTCTAAACTATGGTTTACCCAATTTTTTACTTTATCTTAAAATGTCAAATACTGTTACAAGAGGGAAACGTCATCTAGTGGGGGAACAGCCACTGGTTTGTTTTGACTGTGAAATTAAGAAAAAAGATGTGAAAACATTTTGCAGCCATAGCAGCCAACGTGAGAAAGAACAAAATAAAAGAAAAAAAAAAGGGATTCAGACTTTATAAAAGATTGATCAGCAGTTTTTGGACCACAAATTTCTTTTGGATGAGGCATACTTTGCCTCTCTTGGAAAGACAAATCACCCCCCTTGCACTCCTGTTCTCTATTTATTTTTATATTTACTTCATGTCTTGTTATTCACATGTTGCAATTACTTATACATATACACTTATAATTAGTATTTCCTCACTTACTTAGTAATTGCTGCACTCAGAATTGCAGCAACATCATTTGGAGAGAAGAGGGAGCCACTATTTCCTTTTTACAGTAGAAACCAAAATTAGCATTTTGCTGCATGGACATATAATTTACATAGATACAGTATGATCCCCGTCAAATTTAACAGTGATAAAGAGTTTATCACATTCACCATACAAGGAAACAGGAGACAAGTAACACGTTTCAATGTACCTCCACAAATATAAGAGTATTTTCAGTTTCTGATGCTTACAATGTGTCAGGAGAAGCAACAGTAAAGGTTGGAATGTGCTGAAGTCCAGTTTGTGGGACCTGTAGATACAGTCAGGCATAATATCAAAAGGAGACTATTCATACTAGAAATATATAAAATATATTTTATTTGTGGAGAACTTCTCTATAGACTCTGCTTTTCACAGTCATGTCCTATTATAAAAGCCTCACTATCACAAGGATTTTCTAGTTGTCTGTGGTTATATAGAGATTTTCTTACATATTTTATTTACCCAACTTTTAAAGGTGTGTGTTTTCTTACATGTTGCTTTATAGGGTTTCAGCAATCTGTATAAACAATCGCCTGTGATGAATCAAAAGATCTAAGTGATAATGAGCAAATACAGATCTGATACTGTGTGAACTCTGCTGTCCTCATTCTCCTAAAAATTACGTTCATATACAACTAAACTGCGTTCAAAAATATGTTTTCTTAGAGAAGATATTTCTGACCAGAGTGTATAATGATCATATGTTCACAATCAATAAATGACAAGTCACAAATATGTTGATACTGAACATATTTAATTAAGTTGTTCAATTCAACTTTATCTATATAGCGCCAAATCACAACATAAGTCATTTCAAGGCACTTTACAGTGTAAGGTTTAAGACCTTACAGGTAGAGAGGGTGCCTATCTCTCGAGCCTGGATTAGGAGCTGGTTCCACAGGAGAGGAGCTTGATAGCTAAGGGCTCTGCCTCCCAGTCTATGCTTAGAAACTCTAGGAACAACTAGTATACCAGCAGACTGAGAGTGAAGTGCTCTGCTAGGATAATAAGGTTCTATGAGGTCTTTAAGATATGTTGGGGCCTGATTATTAACGCTATGTAAGTGAGGAGAAGGATTTTAAACTCTATTCTAGATTTTACAAGGAGCCAATGGAGAATCTGAATCAGAATCAGAAGGGTTTTATTGCCATATGTGCAAGAAATCACAACATTAGGAAATTGCTGCGGTACTTGGTGCAAAAAATAAATAAATGATAAGCAAAAAATAAGAAATAAGCACAATAAAATAATATTAATATAGGGAGGCAATAGGAGAGAAGCTAATATAGGAGAAATATGATCTATCTTGCCAATTTCAATTAGAACTCTGGCTGTAGCATTCTGGAATAACTGGAGGTTTTTTAATGCATCATCAGGATTTCCCATCAGTAATTAATTGCAGTAGTCCAAACTAGAAATAACAAAGGCATGGACTAGTTTCTCAGCATCACTTTGAGACAGGATGCTCCTAATCTTAGAAATACTACTCAGGTGGAAGAAGGATGTTCTAGATATTTCTTATATGTAGGAGGTAAATGATATATCTTGGTCAAAGATGACTCCTAGGGTGGCAATCTGATTAGAGACCATGTCTCAGTTTTGTTTGAATTAAGGAGTAGAAAATTACATGGCATCCCAGCCTTTATGTATTTTAAACATGCTTGAAGTTTACCTAAATAACTGGTTTTATATGGTTTCATAGATAAATATAGCTAATTATCATCTGCGTAGCAATGGAAATTAATAGTGTTATATAGCCTTTCCTTATAATATTACCTAAAGAAGTCAAGTATAATGAAAAGAGAATCAGTCCAAGCACAGAACCCTGTACTCCAGAGTCAAGATTCAAAAAGGTTTATTGTCATTTTGCATGTTATTTACAGAAATACACAGGCTAAAACGAAATACTGTTTCTCACCAGCCTCTAAGGTGCAAAAATACAGATAAAAGTATAAAAATTCAGTAATAAAATAAACAAAAGTAAATAACAATCAAACCCATTTTCTAACTTGTGTGTGCATGGAAGATTCATCATTAAGATAAACAAATTGGGATCTATTTGATAGTCAAGATTTAAACCAGCTTAGTGCTGTTCCTTTCATCCCAATGACCCAATGAATATAGTGTGCACTAGGATCTAGCAGGACGAGTATAAAGAGAAGTCCGCTGCCAGAAGCTAAAAGAAGCTCATTGGTGACTATTAAAAGTGCAGTTTCTGTACTATGATTTACTCTAAATCCTGACTCAAAATCATACAGATCATTCCTGTGTAGGTGGTCACAGAGCTCCTTTGAAACGACCTTTTCTAGGATTTTAGAGATAAAGGGCAAATTCAATATCGGCCTATAATGGGCTAAAGCTCCTGGATCCAGAATAGGTTTCTTTAGTAGAGGTTTTACTACAGCTACTTTAAAAGCCTGTGGTACATAGCTTGTTAGTAGAGATAAATTTATCTGCTCTAATATGGACGTGCTGATCAAAGGTAAAACATATTCAAGCAGTATAGTAGGGATGGGGTCTAAGAGACACATAGAAGATTTAGATGAGTTAATTATTGAAATTAACTCTGTATGATCTACAGGAAAGAAGCAGTCTAAGTAAGACTGAAGTCTTATAAACAAATCTAGAGCTGTTGGACAAGTGTGTCTGTCAATGCCAGTTACAGGTAGGATCTGATAATTTTTTTCTCTAATAGTTATAACTTTATGTGTAAAGAAATTCATGACGCTGTAGGTGAAACAGAACAATGCTTCTGTGTCAGCCTAGCTACAGTGTTGAAAAGAAACCTGGGGTTGTTCTTATTTGCCTCAATTAATGAGGAATAATATGTGTTTCCCCGTGACCCTTACAAGGACAAGCGGTTAGGAAAATAGATGGATGGATGGATAATTTGTGGTTCTAGCTTTACAGGGTTTTTTTTTTCTAAAACTGTCTTTTCAGACTAAGTAAGATTCATCTGAGTTTGTGGAGTGTGACCGCCTTTCAAGCTTTTGCGTGTCTGCTTAAAAGTAGTACTTTAAAGCAATGTCTGCTTTAAAGTACAGATTTGTGAACGGTACCAAGGAGCTAACCTACTCTGATTAACTAAGGGGCAACAGTATCAAGTATAGTGTGCAGAGAAGCTGCAGCATTATCATCAATATAATCGACCTGTACAGGAGTAAAGTTAGGATCACTGCTCTCCTCAGTGTAGGTACATGTCACTGGATTAAAAGATAATGGGATAATTTCTTTAAATTTGGTAACAGCATTTTTTCAGACAAACATCTACTGTAGTGGAATTTTTCCTTATGTGATGTAGTCTCCATTATAGTAAATTCAATTGTTATTAAATTGGTCAGACAGCAAAGGGTTTGGGGGGAAACTATTAAATGATGTCTGTGAAGATTCTCAGTCATCCAGGTAAAGTTGTCTGAAGATTGAATCATGGCAACTGGACTTCTTTCTTTAAGGTAGAGACTTTTCACTCTGCATCCACAGAACTTTATCAATCTTAGGGAAGTTTGCTGGTGACCACAAATTTATCCTCCAGGTTGGATTCACCTCACACCTGCCTTGAATAGGCTTGTTAAGTGAAACAAAGGCAGGGGAGGGGTGTGGGTAGATGTAACAGCCCCATTAAGTGGGTCGTTAAGTGTGGTCAACCTGGTGGACGTGTGAATTGGGCCTGATTTTCCTGGGGTCCCATTGAAGATAAGTTGTTAAACTAATTTTAACTAAGTTTAACAACTTGGGTGTTACATCTACCCACACTCATCCCCTGCCTTTGTTTCACTTAACGAGCCTATTCAAGGCAGGTGTGAGGTAAAACCCACCTGGAGGATAAATATGTGGTCACTAGCCAACTGCCCTCAGATTGAAAAAGTTCTGTGGATGCAGAATGAAATGTCTTTACTTGAAGAAAGAAGTCCAGTTGCCATGACTCAATCTTCAGACACTATTAAATGATCAATTTCTACTCCATAAGTCAAGTTCAAGGGTGTGATTAAGACTGTGAATGGGTTTATTTACATGTTGATTAAATCCAATGAATTCTAACGATGAGTTAAATGCAGTGTTTTTATTATCAACATCTACATGAATGTTAAAGTTACCCACTATAATCACTTTATCTGTGCTAAGAACCAAATCAGATACAAAGTCTGAGAATTCAGTTAAAAACCAGAGTAAGGGACAGGAGGACGGTATACAATAACGAATAAAACTGATTTTTGACTTTTCCAGTTTCCTGAGAGACTAAAAGTGAGGCTCTCAAATGAATTATATATCAGGGATATCAGGGTTTAGGACGTCTAAGATTTAGGAGGTATGAAGGAAATGTTTACAGACAACGTGCTTTTGTTTGCCAAAATGGCCGGTCTGCAACATCCTGTTAGTGTTACTATACTGTATATACTGTGTTTTCTCCATTTTGGGGATCAGTTGGTTTTGCGGCTCCAGATTATTTGGTGGGAAACGGGTCCAAATGGCTCTTTTAATACTGAAGGTTGCCGACCCTTGGTATAGGAAAACCTTAGGCCGCAAAATGGTGGACATTGTTGGATCTCTGGATACAGCAGTACCTGCAGACCGTTACTGTGTTAGGGGACATTTGAGACAATGCAAAATGAGCTCCTTGACTACATGTTCTCAGCTGAAGAAGAGACGAGTGAAATTTGTGGCAGTGCAAGGGAAATTAGTTAAATCAATAAACATTAAACTTAAACAATATTTGTCTGTGTTTTATTTTAACCAAAATATTGCAGGCTACTGCTTAACACAAACAAACCTGGAATAGTATGTGTTTGCAAAATTACAAATTAAAGCTGGAAATTTGGTTAAGCATTTAACAAGTATGGTAAATTGTATGATGGAAATAAAGTAACTGAAACCAAAATGTGTTCAGTTTTCTCACCCATTAAACTACATCAAGTATGTCACACCTTCATTTTTAGTGGGCAGCTGTGAATGATGCATAGTTGCCTCAAGGAGACATTTTTAACAAGCATGTATGTGCTGTGAGACACATTAAGCTGGAGAAAAAAAAATCTTTGTGGTAAAAACTCAATATAATATTATATAATATTTATATTATTATATATTATATAATATTATATTATATATAATATTTATATATTATAAACAAAGACAAATGCAAGTGGTTATGATGCAGAAAATAGAAAATGCTGAGAACATATTTATCTTGATAAAAGAGATTACAACAAACTTAGGGTTGAATAAAGTTGATGCAGGAATTTCCTGAGATGGGATAAAATGGTTACCAAAATTAACTACCGCTGGTATTACAAATGTTTCAAATTTGAATTATCATAAAAATTTGGTAAATAACTGCACTTTGATGTATCCCCCCACTGAAGGGTGACATGCAGATACTGCCCACTATCCACCAACGGTGTGCAATGGACGATTGATTTTCTATGTGCTTGTGGATATTACAACTGAATGATTCCTCCTGCATCATTGTAAAACCAGGAGAAACAATGGTGTGTGCAAAACAAACGTTCCTTCCTATACAACATAATTGCAACCATTATTATGCTTCTATAGCGTTAAAATTTTGTTCTTTAAAAACTATCGCACAGGACGAGAGAGCCCTAAAAGCAGATAAGTTATCTCAATGCTGCAAGAAGTGGCAATAACACAACAGCAAGCAGAACAAATAGCTCCTGATTTTTTTTGTTTTGTTACTTCCCTCTTCCTTATACAAAGCTGAGCTTATAATACTTGCACTGATATGTCTCTATGACGGGAAAATATAAATCTAAAATAAACAGTGAGGCAGATGATCTGCTGTGCCCACCCCAAAAAGAAGCAACAGTTCACAATAAATGGTAGTTTTTGTTTAAATGGCAGTTTATGTTTGGGTTGGCAATTAGCTCAGTGGGTAGAGCAGTTGTCTACCAATCCCAGGGTTGAGGTGTTCTGGGCAAGACACGGAAACACCATAGTAGCGCTGTCATGGTGCTACTGTGCTGCTAAAGCCTTTTCTTATAGACACCACAGGTGAGATTGGGATCATGTATTCTGTGCCACAAAAGATACATGTGAGATGGAGGGAATTTGTGAACCAGTAAAAGTTCTCTATAAAAGCAGGTATCATGTGTATCTATTCTTCTGGACGAAATGTCGAGTCCTGTAGCCTTCACACCCACATGGGAAAAAGGATCCTGCTTTACCCAGACACATACCTAAGTACACATCATCAATGGGGAGAAGATCAGTGGACTTGGACATATTGTATATGAGCAAAGCTGTATAGCCAGACAGGAGGAAGCCCCCACCACTACAGTAAGGGGGGTAAACATCTGACTCATGTAATTGAACTGGGACAAAATACTTGCTCTCTGGTGATCTAATAGGCTCCATATTCACATTCAGATGCCCAGTAAAGAGGTGCTTGCTCCCATCATTGTCCTCAAGGCTTTGGAGATACAGAATCATGTTGTCTGTGTTGGCGAAGACGTCATCATCACCATTTAGCAGGAAGTGAGCTTTTGGACAGTTTCTTTCCATCCATTCCAGGAAGAGAATCTGCTTCAAGGTGAGGTTGAGGAATGACTCATTAAAGTCCCACTGGGAGTAGGAGGAAGAGTGGTGGTGATGGCATAATTGACTGAGCAGCTGGGACAATACGAAAACTGCACGGTGCCTCATGACCAGCCTCTCAAAGCACTTCATGATGTTGGGAGTAAGTTTAATGGGGCAGTAATCATTGAGGCAGGAAACAGAAGATTCCTTCTCCATTGGAATGATGGTGGTAGTTTTTATGTACCTTGGGATGACGGTGGTGTTGGGTGATGGAGCTGTTGAAAATGTCTGTGAAAACATTGACTAGCTAAACTGTTGTAATCTTTTCCCTGTGCTGTAAGTTTTTTTCTTAGCAGAAAGCAGAGAGCTGACGGCTCTCTGCTTCCAACTACCAAGAAATCCAACTATAAATTAATCTTAAAAAGTAGAAAACTGCTGTACTTTAATTTGTTGCTTTGTTTGAGATGTGAGGAGCTGTTGGTTTTCTGTCATATTTACAATGTGGCAAGTCTGACTGTTCACCCCAGTCCATTAATATAGTATAGTAATAATAATAATAATAATATAGTAATATCAGTATAATATCGTAATTATGACATCAAGCTTTGCCTTGGTGTAGCTACTGTTTGATTGGCTATATTTCAGTCAAATGCCCATATATACATTTTTATCAAGCGTATTTAATCAACCATATGTTAAGGTAATTATCCTTTGATTAATTTGTGTGCTTTATATAGCTATTTAATGACTAATTGATATGAACAAACTTCGACTTAAATGTTAATTTGTTTTCATCAAAACTGCCAACACAATAGATTCATCATAAAAAACTATACTAAAATCACACAATCATTTACTTATTTGATGCTGTGTTTGGTCTCCCACTGATGTTTTCATGACAATCAGACAACAGCAGAGGCGCTCTTTGCGGACAGGCAAGGCAAGCAATTTCCTGGGGGCCCCGGACCAAGGGGGCCCCAGAGGACCAACAAAATTGAACCGCATAAGAACAATGGTAGTGAGACTGTGAAAAGTTGTCATTGACAGCACTGTTGGACATCTCACAAACCCCCTTTACGGGGCCCCCTCCCTCTCTCCGAAGGTGCCGCTGACAGGATCTTAAGTAAACAAACATGCGCAGAATCTGCTCTGCGACAATGAAAAGAAACAAGAAACTATCCTTCTGGAAGCAAAAAAAGAGAAAAAAAGGAAGATGAAGAGAAAAGGAAACAAGACAGTGCTGAGTATGATAGTTTATTGTCGCTATGTTTTTTTTATCTCAAAGTATGTGGTTATTTATGCAGTTTTAACTTAGCCAAATAGGCCACCTGGTATAAGGCTAACTTGTGAACATTAGCAAACATGCTGCACATAAACTAATCCAATAAACTATCCACTTAGTGAATAGCTTACCCTTTTTGACTATTGAGAGTGGTGTGTGAATGGTTGTTTGTCTCCATGTGTCCCTGGACTGGAGACATGTCCAGGTGTAGCCCTGCTTCTCACCTGGTGACTGCTGGAGATAAACATCAGGTCTCTGAGGCCCTAGTGAGCATGGATGGATCATGGATAGATAGATATCCAGATAGTTGGCTAGCTAGACAGATAGATTTTCTTCCACGTATGTAACTTTATTTCACAACAACTAAACTGAAACTGCATTATGCAATATGCAAAAGTAATAGTAGTACTCTGCTTTTTTGGAACTATTTTAAAATACTCTTGCACTTGTTACAACACATTTTAAAGTAGCATCATTAATATGTTTCTGTTTGTTTACTTTTGTCTCCATTCAGGTTCATTAAGAAGGTTTCTTGCCCAATCAATTAAATCTGTTACTGCATCCTTCTCAAATACTGATAATGGAAACTGTAAGTAAATATTACTCACACTATCTTCGTTTTAACGATTAAAGAGTGCCAAATGACATGATATACCATCTTTCATTCTGATTATGTTTGCCTTTAACTCAGCATCCACATCCAATATTTTTGTTTTACTTTCCAATGTTGAAATTTGCTTCTTTGTTCTTTTTGTTTGAAATAAAGATTTCATAAAGTAAAATCATTTGTTTCTTGCTGTTCTTTATCGGCCTTCACAATTATAATTTTTAAATATGATTAATCAGTGTTGGATGTTATAGGCTATGTATGAGGAAACCTCGTTTGAGGGCCCACTTGGAATTTTTTGCCTGGGGCCCCGAGAGACTCTTGCAGCACCACTGGACAACATACATCTGTTAATTTCACAAAATGATATCACTCAAAGTTTATGAAAATCTGCTAAATTTACAGTTTGTTGTTGCTTTTTTCCCATTACAATACTATTCTATATTCTATATTTCTAATGATCTTGTAAATGAAAGAAAGGCCTTAGGGAAGAAAGGATCTATGCAGTGTAGCTAAACTTAACTTGAAACGCAGAAACCGTTGTTTTTATGGCTTTGCTTTGCAAAGTAAATAGATGTGTCAATGCTGACACTAGATTTTAGAAAGTGCAGTACTGAGTAACAATAGCATACAGTTTGTCCTGGAAATGCTATACTAACATTTTCTTATTTGTTATAAGCAGTGTTGGGCAGTAATACATACTTAGATATTAGTGATATTAGTACATTTTATTAAGTATTAATGTAAGGCATCAGGATTTTTCTAAAAGTAATGATATCATTAATTCATTACTAATCCAAGTAATGCAGCATAACTGCCTTACCTAACCTCAATCTGGTTTTTGTCCTAGAACTAAAACACAAAAGATTTAGGGTATAACTGTGCTCTGGGTTGGCAGATTCGCTTTGAATAAACATATTAATTAATCTTATGGACTGTTTGGCAAGTGGATCACCAGAGTTGTTCATCCTGATGACTGGTAAATGACTGCACCAGATTTCATCAACAATCCATCCAATAGTTGTGGAGACAGTTTCCCCAAAATAAAAATGTGGCATAAGGGTTTATCCTTTCAGCAGCATGGATATCTGTAACAAATGTCTATCCACTAGTTGAGGTATTTCATTTGGACCAAAGTTGTGTACCAACCAACACTACTGTGCTTACTTCATGGTCCAAGTTTGGCTAAAAAGTCTAATCATCACTGGCATGTGACCTGAATGTGTACAGTACAACCATATACAGTATGCTTGTATTTGAATTTTATATATGACATTACTAAAATTGCTGATCCACCCAGTTGACTGACTTAAGAACTTGTTTTTTCTTGTAAAATATTTTATACAAATGCCTTGTACATGCATTACTTTCACTCTTACATGTGTTGAATATAATTGAATAGTGAAACTCTTGATTTTCAGTTCTTCAAGGATTTACAAAGAATTGAATTTAGTATCAAAAACATTTACAAAACACTGCTTTATTTTATGATAAAAGTAAATGAAAATACATGACACAACACATTTTTCTCTATAACACCACCACTACAGTAAACA
>JAUYWH010000093.1:0-13864 GCA_034779795.1 Ctenopoma multispine
CCACTTTGTATTGGTCTTTCACGTGGAATTCCAATATAATTGATTCATGTTTGTGGCTGTAATGTGACAAAATGTGGCAAAGTTCAAGGGGGCCGGATACTTTCACAAGCCACTGTAGTGTAGAAATATCCACATTTTCTCAATTCTCACGTGTTTATATGTAGAATGAAGAGATTTGTTCTTAAGTCCACAGTCAGCTGCCCGTCCTTCATATTCCTGCATACATGTTACATTTAGTTCCTAAAACAGTACATCTAGTATAGTAGTCCAGTTATAAAACACATATAAAAGCATAGCAGAGCATTTTTAGAAAGTTAGTTTTGATAGAGATACAAAACTAATCAAGTGTTTAAACAGGTAACAAACACAAACAATAAGAGGAACAGACACATCCACACTACTGTCAGTTATACTGTAAATACATCCGTCCTTCACGCGATGTAATCAGGTATGTTATGCAGACTCATAAGAGATAATAAGAGACCCTGTTGTTTTATTTTGTAAAGACTCAAGACTCCAGGCTGTGACTCATTAAGTCTTAATATTATAGGAAAAGTAAATATTGTACAGTGGTGTGTTATGTGCTGATATCTGTTCTTCCTTTATTTATTATACTTCATTTCGCACTGAGTGATTTTATTCTGGAACTGTTTACTGATCCAAATAATGTCTGAATTTCACTGGAACGTTTACTTTAAGACCTGGTTTAGATCCGACCTGGACTCACTGAGGGGGCCTTTCAAAGTAAAAGCCTTAAACATGACTGATTTTTTTGTTCTGATATGTCCTACTGATAAATGAAGGATATGAAATAATAAATTTCTCTCACTGTAGATGTTTAATTGTGATATTTAATATAAATTTAAGAACCATTGATCAGGCTGAATAACAGAACCAGGTGTGTAACACAGAATCATACATTAACACGTGTTTTATGAGTCAGTGACAGTGCAGATACAGCAGAGGAAGGTTTACACCTGTGACCTGGATCAGTTCTGCAGAACTTTGACTAACACTCTGCGGATTAAACATTAACGAGACATCAAAGATTCTGAGGAGGACGAGACGAAACCCGGAAGCTGAAGAATAGAAACAGAAACTGTGGAGGAGTCAGTGTAGAAAAGAAAAAACACACACAACAGATGTGATGCAGTCACATCCTCGTCACAACTACAGGACCTGAATCATAAAGACGTACAGCTGGAATTGCTGCACAAACGTTTTGTTCTATACTCTGTTCTTGTTCAATGTGTCAGTTTGATCTCAGACAGATTTATGTTTCTTTAAAGAACATCTTACATCCAAGCAGCATAAAGAGTTATAAAAATCACAGGGGGATATTGAAATGTACAGAAATTAGAATGTACATATTTATTTATTCAGAATTGTGGAAAATTGAATTGTGACTAGTTGCATGACCTCCTTTCTAGCAGAATACTTAACTGATTACTATATGATGATACTAACATTAGTTCTACTCTAATGATGGTCAGGATGTGATGATTAATGACACTTAGTAACTCGGTTCTCAGTAATGTTTATGGGAACGTCAGAACCAAAACAAGTTCTGGAAATAAAGTTATTAAAAGCATGAAACCTCCTCATGTCTGACTGAACTTATTTACTCTATATATTTTCCAGTGATTGTCATCAAAGTGAAAGAAGGGAGTGATGAGACTTTACCCTGTAACCTCAGCACCAAGCAGGACATTACAAACCAGCGGTTTGAGTGGACGAGAGAGGATCAGAAGGAGGTGTACCTGCATGAAGGTTCTGTGTTATCAGGTCAAGATAAGGAGTTCAGAGGTCAAGTCTCACATTTTGATCATGAACTGCAGAATGGTAACGCCTCCATCATCATCAGCAATATAAAGGTGTCTGACAGTGGAGTCTACACCTGTAGTCTAAACTCAACAGTCCACATTAAGCTCCTGGTTGGTGAGTACTTTGATAAAACACCTGCTTATTTATCGATGAAACTAGTTAAAGAGTCAGAACATCTGTCAGGTTCTTATCCTCACAGATACAATCACATCTGGAATCATTCAGTCTGTATCACACATGGTTCATGTTTGTGTCACTTTACAAGTGAGTATTACATTAAATCTTTTTTTTTCACAAGATGAAACCTGAGTTTATTCATTTAGAATTAATTTCTTCAAAATCTTTGACTGTAAAATCCTGAGTTTGCTTCAAACAAATGACATTTTAGTTTTTACTTATCTTCCCATGCAGTTTTATTATAAAGAGTCTGCATCTCACAAATTATGTCTTTTCTAAAGACATAATTTGTACTTTTCTAAGTACTCTGACTTCGCACAGTGATCGTCAGGTGTGTTGATAATGGAGAGGATTTGAATTTCTCTTTCAAATCTCTTGAGCAACAAGACAGAATGAGAATGATTCACAATGTGCTGTTATCTCCACTAAAATGAAAACACATCTCTTTCCTGATGTCTGGTTTGTCCCTCTACCTTTGGAACAACTATAACCACAAACCAGCTTTAACTGACGAGCTACTGAAACAAACCAGTTGTGTCTGTGTGAGAGACGAAGCTTAGAGTAAAACATTTATAAATCAGTTTTTGATGGATGTTTAACAAATTCCTGTTTTTCTTCAGTGTTACCTGTTAAAGTTGATGATGTGACATTGTTCTTTTTTTACCTTCTAGGTAGAGATTTAAAAGACCGAAGATCTGAAGACGAACGTAAGTTCAGACATGACGGTGACGTTTGAGTCTGATTATGATGTTAAAACATCTGTTAACATGAATCTTAAACTGTCGTCTGAGGCGAATTATACACTGCTTAAAAGCAATGTTATTTGTAGGCCAAATATGTTTAAAGATAACTAAATGTCATATCGACAGTGGCAAGAAATAATCTATATGCACTTATTAATTATTATGCATTATTATGTAATTACTGCCAAGGTAAGTAAAATAAATTAAAGTAAACTAGGTATATTTTGACTAGTAAGATTTTCTTATTGATTTGAATGGAAAAACTAATTGAAGTTACATAGCTCTGTTCAGTTTGTCCAGACAAAATTCAAATTACAGTTTTCCTTGATGGCATTGTAATTAGTTACAAGCCCATCAGTTGAATTGTGACTAGTGAATTGTTTTATCACGTGTGTATCAAGTGTGTAGAATCTTTGTAATTTTTTACTTATTATTATTATTATTAAATGCCAGATATCTGAAATGTAGTTATGGATAGCAAGGGGAAACCAAAGAAATATTTAAACTGTCATAATAATTCATGTCTAAATGTCAAAATGTGTGGATGTCTGTGTTCACAGGTGCAGTTTCAGAGCCAATTGTCAAAATACTTGAAACAGAGGATGGGGTTCAACTGCAGTGTAAAGTTTCCGGTACTTCTTCAGGATTTAAATTGAACATCTCTTTGAGGGACAGTTCTGGAAACAAACTAACTGATAAGGAAATAAAGTACACAGAAAAAGGAGGAAGATACATCCTTCAATCTACTGTCACCAAAAGTGGCAATTACGGCTGTGTAGCTACACAAGAAGAAATTGGACATCAGGTTTATTCCGAGACCTTTGTCCGTGTTCCTGGTGAGTTTCTGTGTGTTTGTATTTTGGTACAAATACTTCTAGGTGTCCATCTTTACATGCAGAAAATGTTTGAATGTGATTGTAATTTGTGCCGAGACTCTACTTCGTGAATCTACAGAGATCCGAGGAAGAATCAGAGACTGTGGAGAGAAGGAACAGAAAGAATTCAGAGTTATAAACTGTGTTGTAATAAACTGTGAACGGCAGTGAAACCGCTTGGGTAAAGTTCAAAGAACTGCATTGTAAGTGGGTGATAGATTATGCCTAAGCATTATGCGTATGGCCTACAAATCTGGGGAATGTACAGATCTGTACATAGGAGAAACCAAACAGCAGCTCCATAAATGCATGGCACAACACAGAAAAGCCAGCTCATCAGGACAGGACTCAGCAGTTCACTTACATGTGAAAGACAAAGGCCACTTGTTTGAGGACAAGAACGTGTTGATCTTGGATGGATAGGTCAACTGGTTCAAACGAGGTGTGAAAGAAGATTGAACAACCTTCGTTAAACAGAGGAGGTGGCCTTAGACATAATCTATGACCCAATTACAATACAGTTCTTTCAACTGTTTACTCTAACCAGTCAGTCAGAATTGTCCATCCTCTAGAATGGAGGGTGAAACGTAGTCAAGGAACTAAAACAAGTCTAGTTGCCATCTAAAAACCTTTTTTGAGATAACTGTAACCTGGATGACTGAGAATCTTCACAGACTTTAAACCAGGACGTCTGTGAAATCAGTTTTTGATGGGAGTGAAGGAAATTGTAGTTTTTCCTCAGTGTTACATGAATGAACACCTTCAGTGTTTTATGATCGGTGTGATTTACATGATAATATTTACTCCAACATTCTCAGTGTTTCATTACACTTTTGTTCTGTGTTTCAGGTTCATCCAGCCATGTGGTCGCTGCGTGGGTTGTTGGTGCAGTTTTATTCATCGCTCTACTTGTAACTTTAGGTTAACAAAGAGTAACGAGACAGGTAGGTTTGAAAAAAAAAACCTTTCATCAACATTTAATGTGCAGAATGTTTCAAATCTACCAGAGTAGTATTTATGTTTTTTTATTATTTGTGTGATTCATGTATTACAAAGTGGTAAATTATAGTTAAGTTTAGTTTATCTATTTAGTGACAGCTTAGATCTTGACTTGATGCTGTAGTTTAGTTTTTTTTTTGCTGTTGACAGACGGCAAATCTTGAATGTTTCTGCAGACTGACACATTCATGACCAGTAGTTTTGACAGTAAAACAAACTTTGTTTCCCAAATTCTGCTGCTTCAGTTTTTTGAGATTTTTGTTCTCCACATATCTCTGTTGTATATTGAAGAACAATTATCAGCATTTTATAAGCTTTAGTTTCATTGTAAAAAAAATAAAGTCACTGATCAGGTGCAGACTGGACATCATGAATTTGGAACTGTTCTGTTGTGTTCTGTGCTCTGGTGACTTACATTACATGTCTATTAGGATATTCAGCAGGTGATGGTGAACTGGTAGAAAACTGTAACAGCAGTTATCTACTTTCTTCTACAACTGCTAAGATCCTTTTAAGAATAAATCCCCACTTTGGGATCACAGTATCCTGAGATGCTCTCTACTAAAAATTAGTTGTCGAGGTGCAGACAGAGATTCGGGTTCAACTATACAAAGTAACAGACAAAACACAAGAGAGGTGAAGAAGAGAGTACAGGCAGGGTGGAGACGAGTGTCAGGGGTGATGTGTGACAGAAGGATAACAGCAAGAGTGAAAGGGAAGATTTAGTGGTAGTTAGACCTGCTGTGATGTTTGGTTTGGAGACAGTGGCACCAAGGGCAGGACCAGAGGGGTGGCTGGGGGTGGCACCGGCCACCCTTGAAATCTGCCTGGCCACCCCCACCAGAGCTGTCAATCATTTTGTTAGATTGTTAAAATATCTATTATTTTGATCGTAAAGTAAACAGTTGTTTGCAATATTTAGTGTTTAATGATTCACAAACGTTGATGTTTAAGTTGAGAAAGAAAATAATTATTTTATTTTCACACGATTCTTATTTTGAAACACTCTTTTATTTTGAAAAACCAGAATCTCTGCAGTCTGTGCTCCGTTTGTAAACACAGCTGGTGCATTGAGCACGTCCGTGCAGCAGGAGGGTCAGTTGCTGGAGACTGTAAATGATGGACATGGATCGACTTTTCAACTGAATTGTGTCCACTGCACAGTTCTTACATGCTAAACATTTCCAGTGTGTTATTTGGGTAAATAAATAGTTTTGTTATTCAAACCTTGGACCGTTCATTACAATTTAAGACTGCAGAACATTTACTTAAGCACATTTTTTACACCTCACCCAAAGAACAGAACACCTCACATAACCTGCTAAATGAATTCAAACCTAAAAACTAAACAAAGAAAAAATATCCAGCATCATGCCGCCTCAGGACACAGCAGCTCATCCACATCACATGCAATGTCTTCCTTCACTCGATAGCAAGGAAAGAAGTATTTTATCCAGAATTACACCTCAGATCTTAGAAATCTTGTGTCTCTCAGAAGGCACCTGGTTAATCTGTTTCATGCATAATGTGATGTCAGTGGAGAATAATGCCAATAACTGTCTTTCTTTATGTTCCTTAAGATGTGGCATTATTTGCCAAAACTATAATTATAATCTCTGCCTTGTGTGCCTCAGTAAACATCTGACCTCTTCCATCAAATTTCACTTATCACTCAGTTCTTAGAGAAAACAGCTGTGTGTATGTTGATATGTAGCCTCTCACATTTGACTGATGAAGATTAGGTAGAACTGTACAAGAAAGGAACAAATACAGTACATGGATACTGTAAATATATAATGCATATGTCAAGTATTATCCTACAGCATATACACAATATACATACATGCTTTGAATTACTGTATGTACACAGAGTGGGTGTTACAGTATGTTGGTTTCATACCTGTTCTCAGGCCTAAATGTCTGGATGACATGAGGCAACAGTAAAATTGATTCAAGTTTGTCTGAACCCTCTGTCCAGCCTGTCTCATTCTCCATCCATGATTTACAGTATAACATGGTCGACTAATGAAATTCATTAGAAGTTAAAGCCCTGCCTTTAATTTCTCTTCCTCCTGCTTCCATTGTTCTTTAGTGTTGGTAAATCTGTGGAGTTTTATAGTTCTCACACTCTGATTAGCAGGCAGGCGTTTGACCAGGTGACGTGTGTTAGTCTGATGGGTCTGGTTCTGGATCTTTGAATGTCTGTGTTTAGAAATGGCAAAAAGTGTCTTTGTGTCAGATTTCTGTGTTTTCTGAAAGAAGCTGTGTCTAATGCAAAAGATGTGGAGTTGGTTGCTAATTGTGTTTAACGGTGTGATTTGTGCTTTGAATTTTACAAATGTGAGGAGAGATTGTGTTCGTTTTTGCTAGATTTTAGTGTGTTAGCAATAGAAAAACTGCAAATAAAAGTCGTTTTAGTGTGCCACCCTGCTAAAATCTGTGCCCCTGCCTGGCCCCCCCAAGAAAAAAATTCTGGTACCGCCACTGAGTGGCACTAACAAAGAGACAGGAGGCCGAGCTGGAGGTGGCAAAGCTGAAGATTGGAGACAAAGTTAGAGAGACCAGGTTGAGATTTGAGTTTCTGAAAGACGTAACTGTGTCAGACTGTAACTGTTCGGTGGAGTCTTTAAGATCAGTTTTTGTCTTTTTCTCCCTCCATCATTTTCTCTTAATGTTTCTTTGTCCACATTTCTGTCACCACATACATGTTTCCTCCTGTTTATCTCCTCTTTCATTCATTCACTCACTAAGAGATTCTCTTAAATTTGAAGACCCAAAAGTACAATCCCAGAAATGTAGTTCAGCAACAACTGGACTTGTGGTTTTAGAGTTCCTGCAAAAGCACAAACTGAAAATCAGGATTAAAATTATTTCCAGTGAATATATTTATTTTAATGTCTGAACAAATTCTTCACACTTGGAAACTGATAGATGAGAAACTAAGATAATTGTTCTTCTTTCCTGCAGGTCAGGAACATGTCTAGAGAAAAGCATCAAACCAAACCGGAGTCACAGTGTGACGACGTCGACTGCTGAAGTGTGAACATTTGTTCTTATGTTTGAACATAAAAACATTTATTTTAGTTAATTCATTTAACCAGTTCTCATGTTGCTGCTGTTCATCTTCATCACTGTAAATTCTGCTGAGCAGTTGTTTTCCTTTCTGGGATCAAAAAGTCTCATTGTAACCTGTTATCTTATACTTTTATATGAATCTAAATCTGTTTGACTGTAAAATGAAAGTTCACGTCGTTCACGTCTTGGACTTTAAGTTTCTTTGAACAGTTTTTTCTGAGGCAGAATGATTGTTCGACACAAACATCTTTAATCTGCATGATCATAGAATCTGCAGCAGTTTAATTGTCACTGAGCTCCGTGGATTGTTCTGTGTCTGGATCTGTGTGTTTTCATTTATTGAAAACATGTTGTACATTAATTCTGCCAAAAAGAAACTTTCAGAGAAACAGTTTAAAGTCCATTATTTCATTATTCCAGCCTCTCATGTCCATGATAATCATACTGTGTGTAAACCTCTGTGCAAGAAGTAAAATATTATTCTCTGAAATGTAAAAGTATCTTGAAATGTTACTTCTCCAGTGAAGTATTAGTTCCTTAAAGTGTTTTTTACACAACTACTGTACTTTCTCTCTCGTCTCTGCCTGCAGCAGAGGAACAACGACGAAAACATGATCCAACAATCAAACATTTAAACTAGGTTATACTTAAAGGTCAAATCTAAATGTAGACAGATTCAGATATTATTAGAATAACGTCTAGAAACAAAAACAGTGATTATTACAACATTCATATGTTCTTTAATTTCTGGAGTAAAAACTTTATTATCTGTTATAATGTTGGTTTATCTCATTATTTGTTCAGCTTGTTTCTCTTTACTTCACTTATTGTTTTTTCTTAATTTGAATCATTCAGTTTGATAATGTTGCAGTAGAAATGCTGAAAGTCCTAAAATATAACATCCTGCATCAACAACTACAGGTACATTAAAAATTAAAGCATGTGACTAATAAACATAACGTATTAAAAATATAGAAAAACCTCAAACATCTCAACAGATTAATGTGACGATGTTAAAACTGCTGCAGACACAGAAACTTTTCCTCTGGGTTTTTTTTACTCACTGTAAAAACACTGGGGACCCTTGGCTTAAGACTCCAGGCTGTGACTCAGACATAAAGTGTGTTTGTGTGTGTTCAGGGGAAAACTCGTCACCTTTTGGTGAAAATCACTGTTTTTACACAGTTAAGATAAACTAGTGTCTGACAGTGTTTTAAGGAGACTGGAGACCATGTGCTGTTCATGTTCTATGGAATATGTGACGACCTTTTTGTTTCTTCACCAGTTTTCACCTGTGAGTGTGAATAAAGTTCAAATTGTCAGGTTAAATAACAGATTTACTTAAATGTGTCTATAAGAAATTATCACACTGTATTTTACTAAGTTCGACACCAGACTTGAATAAAATCTGCTGTTTATGTATAAATATGAATATTTTGCACTTTTGAACTGTTTTTTTAGTTATATTAATCTGAAAGTGCTTCATTATTTTTTTATGCAAACATTGGAATAAATCTTTAAAAATCTCAAACTGTTGTCATTTTTTCAAGTTTTTTATAAAATAAACTGATTAAACAGAGTTTTTTATTGAAATGTTCTGCTCTAAGTAACTAAAACCATTATAAAACTCAAAAAAGGACATTTAAAACCTGAGAATTATTACCTGAACTTAATGTTCACTGTTTGTTAAATAAAAACCACTGCAGTGTTACATTTCTGTAGATAATTTATGATAATTCAGTTGGCTCCAGTGAACGTCAGTGGAAATGAATAAAGGTGTGTGACTGTAGTAAAGTCAGTACGAGCTGAAGACGGCAGAATGTTAGTTAGCGTGGTGTTTGACCTGGTTGCTAACATGAAGTAGCAGGAGAGATTTACCTGGTTTGATTGGAGGATTATTAAATTGGACTTGATGGTGTTTGGGAAGCAGATGAAGTTTGGTTTATTTGAAATAGCTGCTGGTTCAGTAACACTGCTGTTAGCATGATGGCTAATATGGTTGTTGTATCGTTGTATGTTTAAATGAAGATGTTGGGCTGTGTTGAGTGGGGGGGTGATTGTGTGATGCTGGAACACACTGTTAATCGTCTTAGTGTTGTCTTGTCATCAAATCACCAGGTACTGAGGGAGCTCACCTGATGATCTTCCTCCAGTCTCACACTCACTCAGACTTTGTTTTGTGATGTTACTGGTTGTTAAAATACTTGAGTCTAACATTTTTCACCTTGTTGATATCATTTTGGAAGGACAGGGGGAAAGTAGACAGCAGTTTAACATGAATTATGGCACCATGAGTTTTAGTTTCAGTTTCAATAAAGTCACCAAAACAATGACAGAGATGACAGCTGTTGTTAATCACTGGTGTAGTGTGGTGATGTTCCCTCCACTAAAATATCAGTAATGTTATTATAAACGTCACGATGAGGGGGGGGGGGGGGGTCTAAAAGACGATTAATAAAATGTTTCTTCAGTGTGAAATCCACACAGTTTGAGTTAAACCAAAGGAAACATCGTGCTGCTCCAGATAAAGTCTGATGAACCTCAGAGTTTTACCTGAACAGCAGCTGGTCTGTCGGCACAGGAGCCTGTGAAGACTGATTGGTTTGTACTGACACCACAGATTAGTAAGTAGATGAATAAATTTCTTTCAGACGCTCCGTTTCTGTGCTGACACCACAGGGTGGGAAATCTTCTTCACCTGTAGGTTTACATTTATTACAGTTCAGTCTTCAGACTGTTTATACTTTACCATTAAAACGTTCTTTGTTTCTGTTGATATGTGCTCAGCACAGAAACAACAAGCTGCCGTTTGTGATTGATCTGCACCTGAAGCGACTTGTTCTTAATAACTGTGCAGACAGACGTGAAACTGACAGCTTGTTCTAATGATGTGCTGTGATCAGACAAGTTCTCATTTCAGAAGAACAACTTAAAGACAAGTTGAGGCCTCCACCTCTGTTGAGTGAGCGGTTGTTTTTTTGCCCTCCTCTCTCAAACCACCTGTCAGGGCCAAAATCAGGCCCAATTCACACGTCCACCAGGTCGACCACACTTAACGACCCACTTAACGGGGGCAGGAGGAGCTGCCAGTCAGAGAGCAGACACTCCCACATTTATTACAGCACTATACTGGTCATTTTATTGTGTTAAATGTTCCTTTAATCTGCTCAGTAATAAACTGTGATCATTAACCTCAGACAGCAGCAGGAACCTGTGTTGTCACAGTTTCTTATCATATAGCTGCTGTAAAATAAATCTAATCTTAGAATCTGGTAAAGACGCTTTAATCACTTTCGTTTCTTTCACTTTTGTTTTATTTCAGTTCAATAAAAACCTGCGTTTGTTTTTGTTCCTCTGACAAACAGTGAAGCTGTAGTTTACATACAGTAACTTGACCTTTGACCTTTTGACAACCAAACCCTAATCAGTTCATCTATGAGTCTGGTTTTGGGAAAATCAGACTTGGTCTCGAGAACAAAGTACAATACTGAGGTTGTGTGGTGTTTTTCTGTCTCTCAATGCTGAACATCTTTAAAACATGTAACAACATAAGGTTAACGTCAGGGTGGTGTGATGATTCTTTCTTATACGTTTTCAGACCCGTGTATTCATTTCATGTTCTGTCTTATTAACATGTCGTAGGCTCCACATAGGTTCACGTCCTCCTATTGGTTTTCAAAATGCTGTTTCCCTCTGATCCCGGCGCTGACGATAAATAATAATAACTCAGAGAACAGTGAGCTTTTCTCCCTGTCGTGGTCACATCACCCTGTGGTCACACCACGCTCATACTCTCCCTTCATCATGTCTGTAAGTTGGTTCTGTGTTAGAGAGTAATTAGTTTAGTTTTCTGGTTTTGTCTCCACCTGCAGTGATTTTCTGTTCGTACTCTTTCGTTACTAAAGACGTTTGAACCGTCTCTCGACCTGGTTGCATGTGGATCACTGTGTATCCAGTGGAGTCCAGACAGTCCTCTTTGTTCCTGCTCTCTGTCAGAGTCACGATCTCCCACCTGCATGAGTATGAGTTTATACCTTTACCTTTTCACCCTGCAGAGTCCTCCGGCTCTGTTTGACTGTTAACCTTTGTTAGCAGGGACATAAACGTGAACCGTATCCTCAGGATTACACAGGTGTTTTACTGATTCAGTCCAGAGCCTCCAGGTGAATCTAGTGTGTTTCTGTGGAAACCATTAACATCTCAACAGTCACGTGATGATAAGGTTTTTATTTGCTGTTGTTCTGCCTCGTGTTCAAACTTGTCATAAAAATTCCTTCACTACTTCCAGAGAAACTGATCAATGAAATCTGCGTCACTGTTTCACCTGCACACAGCGTTTATCTTACCTGACGTGAAGCCTGACAAATATTGGTTTTAGTAGATGTTAAAGTACACAAACTCAAGTAGAAGTTCTCAAGTGTCGGCCAAGAAAAATACTCCACACTACTACATAAACAAAGTACAAAGTACAAGAACAGATGAAGATCAGGTTGATTTTAACTTTATCTAGTGACATAAATGTTTCATCAGAGTTTATTAGTTTTTAACAGGTAAGTGTTTAATGTGTTTTCATGTTTCTCATCAACACGACAGACGCCATCGTTCATTTTATTCTTCAGCAGAGAAAATGAGTCGTGAGGTTTTTACACCTGTGTGACAACAGAAGATGAACCTGTCACATCTTCATTTAAAGAAACTGGAGCTGGAGTCTTTCACACTGATCCATCACAGGCTGTAACAGACAGATTTGTCTGTATCATCTCTGTTTGTGGGGATTTATTAGAGGTTAGCTGCTGTAGTTAGTGTAACATGGGAAAACTCAGCACTGTTGGTATGTGGATTAAATACAGGAGCTTCAGAGGAGAGTGTCAGTGTGGGTGAACTGCCTCCTTCCTCTTAAACTAGAAGCGTGAGCAGTTCAGTTTCTCTGGAAGTAGATTAGTGAAGGAACAAGTTTGAACCAGAGGCAGAACAACAGCAAATAAAAGCCTTTTATCAGGCTTCAGGTTTATTTCCCTGCTAACAAAGGTTAACAGTCAAACAGAGCCGGAGGACTCTGCAGGGTGAAAAGGTAAAGATATAAACTCATACAGGTGTGAGACAGAGAGCAGGAACAATAAACTCAAATGAATAATGTTCACACATCAGACAGAGAAGACAGTTGTTACAGAGCAGAGCAGGAAGCTGCGTGTGAGCAAACAAATGACCCCTCCCTCCACACAGGTGGAGGCTTTAGGGTGTTGAGGAACAAAAGAAACCTATAAGTCGACTTGGTGAGAGAACAACGTCCAGAGAACTTCACCAACGTTTACTGAAGCTGGTAAACCTGAGGAACACGTCTACAAAATAAAAGAAGCCAGCAGACGATGAACCAAACTGTGTGTCAGTTTACATGATTAATATCTGTGTCGTACTTTAATCTGTTCTCCTTTACTTTAAACATCAATATTTATTTTTGGCTTGAACTCATCTCGAGCATTAATGTACTGACGCCCTAAAGACAAAGTAAATCCAGAGCTTTACGTTTCAGCAGCAGAAACACAATACTCCAACAAAAAACTGGTTTTACTGTTTAACTGTGACAGAAAAAGCACAGATAAAAAAAATAAATATCAAAATGGTTTAAATTATTTTAAATACAGGTTTGGATTTTACAACTACTTTAATCAAATGTACCATCCTGTAAAAATCAATCACCTGTGAGTGCAGGTGAGGACACTGTCAGCAGGGGACAGGACTCATTTACCGTTTATCACCATTTCACCAATAATTCCAGATATTTTTAACTACATTAATTAAACTTGTAATAAGTCATAAAGACATTTTATCACACGTTATTTTACATTTATTAGATAAACTGAATTCTGTAGATGTATATTATTCACATTTTGACTAATAACTCCAGTTTAAGTCACCTGTAAATGAAGTTTGACTTGTATTATCTTAGTTTGAGACCTGTTGACGTTCCAGCAGGTCATTAGTTAGTTACTGGGTCGGTGGTTTGATCCCCAGTTCTTCTGTGTGTTGAAGTGTCTTTGAGATCAACATGTTGTATATTCGGTCAGTTTCACTGTTGTCACTGATCATTTAGAGCAAGTGAGGAGCAGGATTTTAAACTCTATTCTAGATTTTACAGGGAGCCAATGGAGAGAAGCTAATGTAGGAGAAATA
>JAUYWH010000094.1:0-13790 GCA_034779795.1 Ctenopoma multispine
GCCTCAGGAATCTTTTGCAGGTGTTCAGAGTTAATTAGTTGATTCAGATGATTAGGTTAATTGCTCGTTTAGAGAACGTTTTCATGATATGCTAATTTTTTGAGATAAGAATTTTGGGTTTTCATGAGCTGTATGCCAGAATCATCAATATTAAAACTCGAAAAGGCTTAAAACTACTTCAGTTGTGTGTAATGAGTCTAAAATATGTGGAAGTCTCATGTTTATCAGTACATTACAGAAAATAATGTACTTTATCACAATATGCTAATTTTTTGAGAAGGACCTGTACACATACTGTGCTGCTCCCAGCTGTGACCACTAGAGGGAGCATTTATCAAATCCTGATGGGCAGGAACAGAGTCCTGTGATTACACAACGCTTAAGTCACTTCTGTGGTTTTCCACATTTTCATTTATCCTATAAATACGTTTGATTGACCAGCTTGATTAAGGTTACTGAGTATAGGCTATGTTCTGTCACGCTTGATCTGTAAATCAGAGATGGTTTAACAGCTTACATGCTGGGGTTTGTTCATTATATATCCTTTAATGCATTTAATAATATTAAATGTAAATACATAATATCTAAAGATATATAGTTTAACTCCTCTTTCTTCTTGCTTAGTGTCTTCCCAAATATGGTTAGTTATTTCTGCCAAAAAATAATAATTTTTTATTTACTAGTAGTTTAATAACATACTAAACTTAGGTAGTCTTAGCTGAACTTAGCCTAAAATGTGTGTTAAAATACCCAACAACAACATCACCTTTTCTGTGTCCAAACTTTTTTAAAGAGGACCACAGTTGGCTACCTGAAGAGTCCTCAGGCATTTTTTTACAGTATGATTAACATAATACATATATACATAAATGTACTGTTTTATAACAATTTTATTTTCATTGTTATAATTATCATTTTAAATGGAACTGTAAAAAAAATCTAAGCCTCACAGGAGTGAACAATTTATGCTCTTCTCTCTCTGTCGGCTGGTGAGTTCGTGTGACTGTCTGTTGGGGCCGGGATGCGAGCGAATGTCGGGGCGCAAATCCACCAGCTGAGCCATCAGAGACGACGCACGGTTTGCGATTTCGCTGTTTATGATGTGCGCGCTTTATTGAATGCTGATTTGCGCCAAGATGCCAGGGCAGCTTTTTTGTCCCACCTCGTCCTGAGTCATGAGTATGGGTTTTGTGAAACGCTTATCGAGGCTTGCTTTGATTACCTATGCAGTGACGTTCAAGGTCTCGCGGGCAATCCGTACCACGTGACTGATTCAGGACCTGGCTCGCCGGTTCGCGCCAGATTCGAAATAAAATGGACAGCAAAACACAGCTGATTCCCCCATCACATTGTTTTGTGGAATTACGTACGTGTTACATAGTTACTTGAGCATTTCTTCTTCGATGGAACCAACAAGGAAGAGAGGATTGTCCCCTGTCTGGAAACATTTTGATCTCATCTCTCCTAATAATGTATGCACACAGTAATAAATATCACAAGTACCATAATATAAATAAACAACACCACAGATCCTATAATCTGATTTCTGTTTTTTGGTTCATTGAAAGGTGAAGTGTTGTGCTCCAAAGAACTTGGATACAGCAACCACACCCCATCTATGCTGAGGCATTACAGAGCCCTGCATGAAAACAAGACTAACCAAGCTCAGGTAAGTTTTTTTTAGGTTGTAAGGATACAGTTTGATACATTTATATGCCCCATGTCATTCATTTATATTTAGGCTGTAATTACTGATATATCTAATTTCTTAATGTTTTGTTTGTTTTATCAGGGGAGAGGGATGGTGTGGATGAGGCCTTGGTCAACATGGTGATAGAGGATTCCCAGCCCTTCACTGTTGTGGAGGACAGTGGGTTTAGAAACTCTCTAACTATGTTCTCCCCACAAGGCAGGTGTGTATCTTAAAATATGAAGCATGTTTCCATTTTGCCTATATTTCCATATTAAGAGCTGTACTTTCTTTTGTTTAGGCTTTAAAAAGCTATGGTGGACCAAAGATACAAAGAGTCCAAAGAAAAACTGATTGTGGCAAAGGCTTCTGCAGTTAGTTTGACATCTGATATGTGGACCTCCATTAACACAGAGGCTTACCTAGCTGTCACCTGCCATTTCATTGATTCTCAAAAAAGAGGAACCGTCGTAAGCCCAGCACTACAGTAGAAAAGCTGATATTTTTGAATGAAAACAAATGAAAACTTCCGTAGTGTCATAAGCACTGTTATAAATTCACACAAGCACATTCACATCACAACTCCCTCCCTATTTGTTTCCATGCACATTCCTGTGTTAAATACACTCAAGTGGCAGCATGAGACGCAGTCTACATTTCCCACAAGTGGCTCAGGTAGTGCAGCTCATCCAGGATCAATGCAAACTGTGGCAAGAAGGTTTACTGTGTCTGTCAGCGTAGTGTCCAGAGCATGGAGGCACTACCAGGAGACAGGCTAGTACATCAGGACACGTGGAGGAGGCCGTAGGAGGGCAACAACCCAGCAGCAGGACTGCTACCTCCCCCTCTGTGCAAGGAGGAACAGAAGGAGCACTGCCAGAGCCCTGCAAAATATCCCTCAGCGGCCCACAAATGTGCATGTGTCTGCTCAAATGGTCAGAAACAGACTCCATGAGGGTGGTATGAGGGCCCGACGTCCACAGGTGGGGGTTGTGCCTACAGCCCAACACTGTGCAGGACTTTTGGCATTTGCCAGAGAACACCAAGATTGGCAAATTCGCCACAGGTGCCCTCATGTGACCTCGTGGCTGGAATGTGTCAGCAGTTCCTGCAAGACGAAGGCATTGATGCTATGGACTGGCCCGCCTGTTTCCCAGACCTGAATCCAATTGAGCACATTTGGGATATCATGTCTCGTTCCATTCTCCAATGCCACATTGCACCACAGACTGTCCAGGGAGTTGGCGGATGCTTTAGTCCAGGTCTGGGAGGAGATCCCTCAGGAGACCATCTGCCTTTAGGAGCATGATTTTTGTTGTTAGCACATTCAACTATGTAAAGAACATTTATATATTTATTTACACAAGTATTTAATAAGAATATTTATTTCTATTTTTTTGAGCAGTGTATATGTATGCATATATAATTATAAAATATTATAATTATAATAGGGAACATTTTCCCATCCCCAACCTAACGACGTCTATGTTATTAGATATTTGAGTTGGAAGCTCTTTAGCTACAACTCTCTCTAAAAGAAGGAGGTTAGAGACTGGTTAAGTTAAGTGACTCTGGATCAAGATGTGGTTTCTTCAGTAAGGGCTTAATGACAGCAACTTTAAAGCTAGTGGGGATGATGCCAGTAGAAAGTGATAAATTAACAAGATTCAGCATGGTAGGTCCTAAGACTGGCCAAAGATCCTTATAAAGTTTAGCAGGTAGAGGATCAAGGGTATGTTGTAGGTTTAGAAGCCATCACTAGTTTAAATAGTGATTCATATGATATGGCCTCAAATTTCATTATAACAACACCAACCTGCTGTTCAATGTAATGTTCAGCCTGTATTAAAATGGAAAAGAATGAGGAGGTGATTTTATGCTTAATGTAATGTATTTTAGTGCAAAACAGTTCAGAAAATCCTGAGCATTAAATAACATAGAGTTAAGGGAGGGTTTCTTCTGAGTTAGCTTGGTGACTGTGTCAAAGACAAATTTTGAATCATGTAGAACTGGTTTATGCACGTGTGAATAACCAGAACAGATGCTGTCATCTTACTGGCTTTGAATTCTTGGACAGCCGTAGCATGTTTAATTAACAAGAAACTGCAGAATGGATCATGTTGTTTAGTGACACAATTGCTAGGATAACATCCAGTAATGGAAGAAGTAAAGAACATAAACAGCATTTGAAAAAAAAAAAAATCTTCATGCATGTCCAGGTTCGTGTAAGATGCAGGCACTTCCAACTGGAGAGGAGTGACAAAACAGCTGTCTAATTGGACCCTGTGAATTGGACATTTTCCGTTTGCTGCTGTGAACTTTCAGCCCACATCCTCAGCAGATATCAAGTTCACATTCTTTGCTGCAGATGCAGTGGATGCAGCTGAAATTCCACTCATTTTGTATGAACATGAGAGAAAGTACTAATAAAACGTTCTAATCGTTTAATGAGGTCACTAGTGTGCTTGGTATGCATGTGCAGATTTTCTCTACAGGGCTTCTATGTCTAGCTGTGCAACTAATGGATGCTGTCTGACTTTTTTAATCCATGATTTGAGAATGTGTCAGGTTTACCTGTGTAGGGGCCAGTTTGATTGTGGTCCACCCACCAGGGCCTGTGATAATGAGCAGCAGGCAAATCACATCAGCCACAACTGTGGAAGCTTGTGTTATTCAAGAGCCTCACAGACAGCTGCTGTAAGACTTCACTGGTCCCTCAGCATAGGGTCTGCATATTTAATTGTGACTGCTCAAACTACTTCGCTCATACAGTGCTGTGAAAAAGTATTTTCCACCTTGCTGATTTTTTTTTTTGCATATTTGTCACACTTGTGATTGTCAAACAAATGTTAATTATTATAATTCCAGAAAAATAACCAAAGTAAGTACAAAATACTGTTTTTAAATGATGGATTATAAAAAGAAGTAAGCTATTGCTAAATCATGAATATACTGTGATGGTGGTAGTGTGATGGTCTGGGCCTGCTTTGCTGCTTTAGGACCAGGACCATGTGCAATAATTGATGGAACCATGAATTCTGTGCTCGACCAGAAAATCCTAAAGGAGAATGTCTGGATATCAGTTTATTACCTCAAACTCATTTGGGTTCTGCAGCAGGACAACGATCTGCCAACAAGTCCATCTCTGAATTGCTAAAAGAAAGTTGAGAAAGAGAGTTTTGGAGTGGTCTAGTCAAAGTCTTTATTTTGTCAAAGTCCAAGTCTAGTCAAAGTCTTTACTTGGACTAGATAAGATATTTAAGTCTTCACTTAAATCTGATTGAGATGCTGTGACATGATCTTAAGCTGGCTGTTCATGATCGAAAACCCTCCAATGTGGCTGGTTTAGAACAATTCTGCAAAGAATAGTGGACCAAATTCACTCCACAATAACATGAAATGCCACCAGATTCAATCACTTTCATTTAAAAATCTCTGGTTCAACAGTGAGTGTTGCAGTATTCACAGGAACTCTGGCCTAGTGTTATAACAGTCATAGCAGTCACAGAAAAACTGACTCTAGAGAACTCACAGAGAAACACGCTCTAGTTGTAAGGGTCAAAGCAGTAACAGAAAAAATGACTCTGGTTGTAATGTTCATGTAACATACATTGATACAAAGAAAACTGGCCTCTGAGCACAGATAGGTAAAGTATGGGTGTAATATACTGATAACTGGATCATTTTAGTTATTTAGTAAACGTATTTATTCACAAGTATCAATTCATTTTGTGATAATAAAGTGATACAATACTTTAAATGACCTGCCATGTGTAATGTTCACTACATCATATCTATAGGGTTAACACATGCGAGGTTTAAAGAAACCTGCGGTCACTGTGGTTTCAGGGTTGTCCAACAGTTATAAAGGTTAAGAGAACAAGAGTGTCAACTGAACCACTGATAGTTTTAAAACGTTTGCCCAGTAACACGGAATCTCCTGTCTTCCTGTGGACTTTGGTCTGTTAAAACAAACTTTAGACAAATATATTTCGGGGGGGTTACATGTTAAACCCTCCCGGGTGTGCCAGATTTGGTTGAGTCCACGGTTCCAGTAGAACCAAGATGGCGGAGCGACAAGCGACGCGCTGAAGTTCACTTTTAACTCTCAACGCCGAGGCTTGTTTTTAATCTTCTCTTCTGTTAGGACTACTGTCTGTTGAGAACACATGCTGGTAAGACTGAAAACACTGACAAATCCCATATGTTATGACACTGCTACAAAGCTGAAACCTGTTTTCTCCTGTGAGTAGCTGTAGTAGCCTCAATAGCTAGCTGTAACGTTCTCCAGGTCCCAGTTATCCTAGTGGGTTTGGAACTGGCGATAGATTTGGATTCTTATAAGCGGCTTGACAACATATATATCTACCAACACAACAGAGGGATCAGAACACGACGAAGGTTCGGGTCACAGGTTTATTCATAGTTACAGGTGAAAGTATTATTACACTGAGTCACTGAAGGCTGGCGTTAGCTATGCTAACATTAGCAACAGAGAGACTTGCTTTAGAGCTAGTCGTTAGCTAGCATGCTAGCTGGAATCCAGGACGGAATAAACTTTTCCCAATGTCTCCTATGTTTAATTTCTGCTTATCTTCTTTTTCTTATAATGACACCTTGGTGTGCTGACTAATACGTATGTGTTTTCATTATGCATTGTTGCGTTTAATGTGTGGAGCAGTATATTTTAACCAGCGTAATGGTAAATCTGAGGTAGTGTTTTGGTATCTGACGTTACAATGAATGAGAAACCACTTTGTGCCGCTACTGCTATATTCTGCTGTGAATACAGCAATTAAAAAACATGAATGGATGGTGCTGTGTTCCAATTAATTTGGCCCAGTTGGTCAGTGTTGTTTGTCTGTCACACAACCCTCCTGCCCAGCCTAGGTTTGACGCTGTCTGGCTTTGGGAAACTGGTGTCTCTCTTAGGAAAGGAAACTTAATTTGGTGATGTGTCAGAGAAGAACAGTTACATAGGTGTGAAGCTGGATGCATATGTGTCAGTATAGACAGAAGAAAAGAAGTGAAACTAAAATATAACTTAGTTTTGTTTAATGTGATGACTATGGACATGAAAGAGTATCAATGACAAGCAGGATAGAGCTGATCCACTCAGGCAGAAGTGCACAGTGTGCTGATGCTACATCCACCCACTGCACTGAGATGTGCACTTTCAGTGTTCCTCTCTAACACCAACCGCTTTCTGCTGCAAAAGAGTTTCTTACAGTCTATATATTCAATTCCTTAGTCATATCCAGGTGGTAGCACTGGTAGATTACTTCCAACACGAACAGAATAATTTTGCCATTTACCTGCTAATCTCAAGAAACATGATAAAGTTTTGTTGCAGTTAAATATAAACCACCTATCAGTGCTTCAGCATATGATGAGAACTCATTAATTTGTTTATTCAAATTGGGATTTCCAGATTGTATTTCACTGTCTCACTAGTACCTGAAACATACACTTCAAACAATAAACAGCGAATAATATAGATATGGATAGGTAAAAATAGGTCAGAACATATAAAAATGGATAGAAAAGAAATACAGAAATGTAATGACTACCAGGTAAAAATGCACATGGTGTGACGCTGTAAAAGGTAAAAATAGGAACTTAAATATGGCCTGTAGAAAAAACTATGATTATGTTACGTATATGGGTAGTGTTGATTTCTACATATACCAGAATCATTGACAATCATCTGCTCATTCTGGATCTTGCTCATGATCAAAGTCTGTTTGTTCAGATTGACATTTCTATCCACAAAGCCCTTGTCTGCTTGAGAGGGGAAAAACAAATATTTAAATGACCTGGTGTTGTGGCATGAAGAATCAGCTGTCAGCACTGATCTCATTCATGATGATTCATTTAGAGTGTTTTAAAAGACAATTATTAAAATAATAATAATGATTTTATTTGTAGCGTACTTTACATTTAAAATAAGTCTAAAAGTACTACAAAAAATATCAAAGGCATTAAACAAAAAGGTAAAATAAGCTAAGCTAATTTAAATACAAAATCAACAATAAACCTAGGTTAAAATTAGAATACATATAAAACATTACCCACATAAAAGCTTAGTTGGATGGAAAATTGAACTTAATTGGGTCTGTGAGCTTAAATATTTCTTTATTATGTGTGAGCAAAAGAGTTGTTTACTTGAATATAATATTGCAAAATGGGTTTCAGAAGTCAGCAAAAGTTTGTATAATTAACATACAGATACATGCATCAAGACTAAAAAAAAATGTTGGCATTTTGTGATAACTTGTTTTCCACAAAGACATTTAACATTTGTGCAGCCCTAATTGAACCATACATGTAATATGGTAATATGTAGCACATTTACAGAGAACATATGCCAATACAAGATCAACCTCTGTGGATGTAAAAATCATTAAAAAAATCTTCTTTTTTTTTCATAATAATGACTACTTCTTTAGATCATCACCACCAGTGAAACTGATTAAGTATTATATTATGAATATCTAGTCTTCATTCTAGTGATTGCTTTCTTGGTAGAATTGAAGCATTGAGTAAGGTCTTGAAGTGGTACACTTAAGTGAGGTGGATACAAAAGCTTATTATGACTGACTTGTTCATTTCTGATCCTGAGTGGTAGACGTAATTAGTACAGAGCTGTAGGCTTAGGCCCACTCCTGTCCTGAGAGCTTATTACTAATGTCTGTGATAATTTAGAGGAAAGCCCTGGGGTGGTTTCTACAATGAGATATTTTTTGTGTATGAGGGCAAGGGTATTAAAACCCTGTTGTGTGCTAAGTGGAGCTGCTTGATACCTCTGGTAAAACTTAGATTGTATGGCTTTTAAACAGCTTCATACATATGTAGACTGAAACCTGCCAGCTACACAAACATGGACATTGACTATAAAGAGAGACCACAGCCAAAGTCTGCTGCTTGTTGTTGTTGTTCTTCTACTTCTTCGTTTCTTCTTTGTTGCCTGTTGTTTTTTCTCTCTCCTCTTTCTACTCACCCCAACCAATTGAGATTAGAATTCTAGCTGAAACATCAAATAGTTGCGTGAAAGAGCAAAATTGTAGAAATGTCTTAGCTGAATTTGGTGATAAGCATAACAATGTTTAGAATTACCAAATACTACTATTATTGAAAACACAATAATAATAAAGTTAAATTGGTGTTATTAGTAGAGCTGTGTCGATAAAATCGATTCTCCGATTTTGAATCGATTCTCATAACAGTTCCTAAAGTTCATTTCGAACATCTAAAGATCGATTTTTACCCGTTAAAATTTTCTTCCCTTTTTATCGCAAGAATAGGAAAAAAGGTCCAGATGCGCATTTTGAGACTTAGGTGATAAAGGGTTAATACAGTTTCCCCCAGTAAACTTTAACGCCACACGCGGTTCGTGCATGCGCACTAGGTGTGAAAATATAAAAACATGGCGTCGGACTATAGCGGTAATGTTAGCCTAGCATTTGCTTCTGAGATTGCCCAAATCGATTGATAATCGATTCTAAAACTTGAGAATTGGAATCAAATCGATTCTTGAAATATGAAACGATGCCAGCACAATTATTAGCAAAAATAACTTAAGTTAAATCTCAAAGTTAAAGAGTATTTGAACATTGTGTGCAATTAATCTTATTATAATATCTGAAAAAAGCTGAATATATCAAAAGTATTTAAGAAAAAACCTGAATATTAGAAATAAGTTGAAAAAAATCTATAAGAGCTATGAGGGATTTTATTTTGAAAGTACACATGCCCTTTGTTCAGGCCCTTAATTTTGAAGGTGAACTCATAAGGTGTGTGTGTAAATGGTCTGTGCTTATATAGGGCTTTTCTACCTTACTGGTACTCAAAGTGCTTTACACTGCTTCTCATTCACGCATTCACACGCGCACTGGGGTACAGTGTGTTGCCCAAGGACACTTTGACAGGAGGAGCTGGGCATCAAACCACCAATCCTATAACTGGCAGTCGACTGTACTACCTCCTGATCCACAGCCCCCAACCCCCCTACTCTACTCAAATTGTATTACTAATTGTTGCTTCTTGTTAAAATGCTTTGAAGAAGGTGGTGTGTTTATGGTTTAACCTCCATATGATTCATAAATTTCACATGAAACGTGGTGAAATTGTGATGAAACGCTGTCATAATGTCAGTTTGCTGTTTAAACTATAAATAAAAACACTAATCTGTCAATAGAAACACAAGACAGACATGCTGATTATTGATCTATTCCCATATTATATATATATATATATATATATATATCTGGGATATATATCATATATATATATATATCCCATATTTAGACTGTCAGGACTGATACATCTGTGCAGATGTTTTTTAGTAATCTGAAAGTAATCTGTGACTTAACAGTCGAGTTTAAGATACAATTGGCTTTTTCTGATCAATGACAGCATTTATTCTGTAAAAAGATAGATCTCCACAGTGAAAACTCAGACTAATGAATCAAAATATTTAAAAGGAAATATAAAAAATAATGTTTCTTCTAAACGTCCCGTTGTGGATCCAACACCTGAACCAATCACATGTTAAATCAGGTGAGAACCAGACGTTTCCCGTCATGCCTTGTGGTTTTGCAGCCAGTGCAGCGCCTTGCTCCAAAATCTGCGGTTGCCTTGATCTCACAAGGTTATCGTTGCCTACGTAGGCTTGATGTCAGAGCAAGTCGGCGTTAAGTCAGACACAAATCTAACCGGCATGCACTGCGCGCCGATCACTGGTGATCGAATCTGCCTGGTGAAAGCCAACATTAATGTGCTCATATTATAATTCTTTGGTGAATGAGTCCCTCAATAAAATCCCCCAAAAGGGCTGAATTGTTAGCAAAAGTTAGAAAACAGCTGAATATTATGAAAAGTAGAAAAAAAGCCTTATAATTTGACTTCGCCTCCCATTTAATAAAGATCCTAATTTGAAGGTGAACTCTTAAGGTGTGTGTGTGTAAATGGTCTGCATTTATATAGCGCTTTTCTACCTTACTGGTACTCAAAGTGCTTTACACTGCTTCTCATTCATGCATTCACACACACACACTCGCGCACCGATGGCAGAGCTGCTATGCAGCTGACCTGAAACACAGGAGGCAAGTTGGGGTTCAGTGTCTTGCCAAAGGACACTTTGACATATGACAGGAGGAGACGGGCATTAAACGACCGATCCTATACTTGCACTTTACCTGCACTAGAGTATTTGAACATTATGTGCAATCAATCTTATTGGAATATCTGAAAAAAGCTAAATATTTCAGAAGAATTTTAGAAAAAAGCTGAATATTAGAAAAAGTTGGAAAAAAATTACATCTAAGACCTCTGAAGGCTTTTATTGAGTACATGTGTTCGTTATTTAAGCTCTTAATTTGAAGGTGAACTCATAAGGTGTGCGTGTAAATGGTCTGTGGTACTCAAAGCACTTTATTCTGCTTCTCCTATAAACACGCGCATGCACACGCACACACACAGCTGGCCTGACGCACTGGGGTCAAGTTTAGGTTTAGTGTCTTGTCCAAGGACACTTTGACATATGACAGGAAGAGCCGAGCATCGAAACCACCAATCCATGCAATACATCCTGTGCCTAAACTGTTTGCACACACACAGAGAGAGAGAGGGAGAGAGGAGGCACAGGCAACGACACACACATCTGCAGCTCGTAAATGTGTCTCTATACAGAACAGAACAGGAGAAAAAGTCGGAACTTCCCCTCACAAAAGTTTATAATACACAAAAACAGCAAGTGTTATCCAAAAACATTCATTGGCAGCAGTAGGATACTTTAACAAACACGTGACATGTTGTATGTCAAGATTTTCCATAAAATGAAGGGGTATTTGCAATTTTAAAACAGACTGCAGATGTGATTTGGACAGTAAACTCTGGTCATGGATTTGAATAGGAGTGAATGCGTGAACTGACTAGCTCTCTCTGTCATTTGTGCCCCAACATTCAAAAACAGAAAGTCATGTAGAAAAGAGACAAGCATTTTCTGAACTAGGACAAATTTCTGTACATTTGTAATTTATAATATGTTAGTATAAGTTGAATGGTGAGAGAAGAAGAGAGGAAAACGGAGAGAAAAGTAGAAAAAAACTGAAGGGCAGAAGCTAGAGTGGTGATACATGTATTCAAAATTCCGCAATACACATAAGAAATGTCCAAAACCTGCAGAAAACTAAAACTGCTTAAACTCAAAAAGTGTTAAAAAATATTCAAAAGCTGAATGGAAGAATGTCTTAATGTCTTGAAACCTGTTTAAAGTTGGAATTGCGTCTGTAGCTTAAAGTATGCTGAAGTACAACTGAAAGAGTTTTAGAAGTTTGAAGATTCTCTCCATAGACTGCCATTATTAAAAAATTGCTGAAAAAAGCTCAATAAATTAAAAAAATATAAATATTAGAAATATTCTGAATTGAAGGATAAATGTCCTTAAAAAGCTTAACATTTTGATACCTGAATGGTTTTAATAGCTGAAAGTATGCTGAAGTAGTTGACACAGAAAAACGTACGGAAGAATAATACAAATAAAGAAAAGGAAAACAATACTGTGAATGCTGAATAGCAAAGTGATGAACAAATTGAGTAAATATAGGTGTCTGATTAATAAAAAGCTCTAAAATAACTAGTCTTTCTCATGCTATATCAAAGTGATAAGGAAAGCACATATAGCAACATGCTGTCAAACTGCTGGCACTAGTCTTTGAGCTTCTATAAAATAAGGAGCTTTGTGTTATCGCTTTATATTTTCAGTGTGTATATTTGCTGTGTGTCAACAGTATACATACTCTTGAGCTGTAAGCATAGTGCAACAGAGCCCATAGTAAAACGAGCACCTGGAAAACATTATGTAACCAAATACAACAGACTTTGAACGGTCTACCTTTTGTAAAGTGTGTAATGTCCAGTTTTTGTTGAGGACAGCTGTCAAGTCGATTCTCTATTAGAGGCCAACGTTCAGACAAATATATTCAGCATTCCCAATTGTCTTCTTAAAACGCAAAGACAACAATCTGTGTTCCCCCTAGCCTAGGATTACTGTATTAAAATACACATTTCTACAGTCTGAAATCTCAAAGCCACATCTTCGTAAAAATGCAAATAAATGTTCTGCAAATGGCGATCAACTTTCTTTCCACGTGATTAACAATATTGATCAATAAACCACAGAAAATAACAGTGTTTCTAATGTCTTATTCACTTTAGTCTATGTTTTAACATCTGTTACAAACTGAGCAGAGTCTGCAGCGTATTAATATTGAGACCAGAGGTGGGTAGTAGCGAATTACATTTACTCCGTTACATTTACTCAAGTAACTTTTTGAAAAAATTTACTTCTAGGTAGTTAGTTAGTAGTAATTAGTTTTACTGCGCCATGCTTTTACTTTTACTTGAGTAGATTTATATTGTATATAAATTATTATTATATTACACGACTCATACTCGGCTACATTTGACGACACTCAACGTTACATTTTTTTTACCATTTATTTATTATTATTATTTACTATTTATTCTACCAGAGAGATGCCATCTAGAGGATAAGATAAAAAATAAAACCATATAGGACCGTATTTAAATCATAACAAGGTAAATATAAGCAGAGCTTTGTCTAAGTTAACACCTTGTTTTCATCTTTACCGTTTCTCCCTTGTTTACTTTATAGTGTCAAGTTCCGTTCTTTCAAAATAAAAATTTTTAATAGGAAATTTCAAAATAAAAGCGACCACCTAAATTATCTGAGCAAAAATCTTAAACAAGTTAAACAGTGCTCCCACAGTGTGTTGATGTCTTTTACAGCACTTGAAAGATTTTTATATAATATTATTGAGTTTTTCTGTATTGTTAAAAATGTTCTTTTAAATGTTCTTTTTAAAGGGGTAAATCCAAAATACTGATCTCACTGTCAAAGCAAACAAATGCTTCTATGAATTCAACTAGTGGAGAAAGAAGAAACAAAGTTAATAACAAGCAATGATGTCATTAAGTGGACAGACAGAGAAAAGGAGGACAGGAGCTCAGTGTGATATGGGGTCCCCCAGCAGACTAAAACTATAGCAGCATAACTAAGAGATGGTTCAGAGTCACC
>JAUYWH010000095.1:0-13745 GCA_034779795.1 Ctenopoma multispine
GTGGACCTGGGGTGGTGCCCTACATATAATTCTCAAGTTTGGTGAAAATCTATCAAGCCATTGCTGTGATATAAACTTCTCAATTCTATAGCACCCCCTAGTATTTAAAATTTACCAAAATGGGTATGCTCGTTCAGCATGGTGTTACCAATCTCAAGCATGAATTTGGTGTTCTTATCTGCTATTATGACCAGGTAGTCTAAGTTTCCCATTTTGCTACTTAGGCATCTAAAATTTGCATAAATCTAACTTTCTTGTTTTAGATAACAGCGTACTACTTTTCATCAAATATTTTTTAAGCTTGCTTTTTTTTACGTATTTTGCGAATTTGTGTGCCAAATTTCTAATAAATTGTATATTTAAGGAAAATCCAGTACCATTCATAGAGTATAGAAAGAAAATCTGTAGGCCATGCGATATGTGGATTGGGAACTAAAAATTAAAACATACTCTTGGTTGTGACAACGCCACCAGTTGTCAGTTGTGTCTTTTTTTCTATCTCAGTAGCGACCTTTCTGTATTTTATTGGTATAAAATTTGTTCAGCCGCTCTGGCGGTCTATGCAGCAGCATGAGTTTTAGCGAAGAAGAATAATGAAAGGGGTCCAAGCGTATGTGGCGTACGTCGCCCCACACTCCTTAAAATATGTCACTCATATGTCAATATACAGTCTTGCAGCCCCATTTTACTGCTCTCCTAAAGGCTTTAGAAAGACTGAAATTGGTATTTTAGTGTCTCTTGCATTTAAACAATATTTGTGTGTGTGCATGGTAAAAAGTGCAAATTAAACAATACAAAACATTATGTTTCTCTTATAACCAAACAGCATTTACATAGTAAATAATAGTACAGTTGTCTTGGTGTTCTAAGCCACAGTATAAACCCATAATAGAAAAGTAAACACAACCCAAACCAAATGACATGAAACCTTCTAAACAGGAAGTGATGGCAGCACATGTCAAATAGTGCTGTGTCCATTTTTTACCTAACAGAAGTGTTAGGCGTCCAAAACAGTAACTGACATTCCCTTGCCTCCACTTGCTTGGACCCCTAATAATAATAAGAAGAAGAAGGATGTGCATGGTGCCATCTTGTGCTGTAAAGAGACATCAAAGAAACCCAAAGACAAACACAATGCAGTTTTACAACCCCTCTTTACACACCTATGGAATATGACTAATACAAAGTCTGTTAACCATTATAGTTGGGTGCAATCCCTTCTCTGCAAGGGTATGTTAGTTATGTTAGTAAGTTCAGTAAAATTAATATCCAAGATAATACAAAAGTTCCCAAAACACATCCAGTATTATTTCAGCAATTACAACATGAAGTGTCCCTTCTTCCATTCTCCTCATTGGGTGGGTTTCCTCTGCATGTCGTCAGTTTCCTATACATTGGAAAAGGCTGGGGGAAGATCTGTTGCTGCAGAACATATCAGCTGACACAGATGGCTGCACAACATCCCTACACACACTCTGTCAACTAACTAAAAGCAGACCTGGTCATAAAAGGGAATTACTTCTGGGTCATGTAAACACAGGTATCAGGTCAGAGTTCACACACAAACAAAGCGTTTACATCCTGTGACTGATACTAAAGTTCTTCTAGCAAATACTTATTGTAAAACATGGTTAGAGTAAAAAACAATTAAGTCCCACAAAAAACAATAGGGTTCCATGCTCCGCTTGACGCCTCGCGTCTCGCTTCGACCCATAATAAACCATAAAACAGACATAACATATTCATAACATAGACATACACTGTACAAATCCAAAATTATGAGTATTAACAACATTGTGACTTCATTTAGTAGTTATATTGTGCAGCGACTCACTAAAAACATCTATCATTAATAACAATGAAAAACACAAACACAATCTACCAAATATTAACAATTGTTTAACACTTACTGTCTCATAGACGCAGAGCAAAGAGTGGACCTCTTGAAACTGTCTTATCAGTCGTGGGCACATGAAGGCCATACACTGCTGAGTTATTAATTACTGGTTGATAGCCAGTAAATCTGATTATCAATTGTGCCCTGTGGATATATCATGCATTTTATATGGTATGAAACAGTGATTCAGAAATTCAGTTGAGAGTGGACATCACGCTCTGTTGAACTATTTTGATTGGCTGATTGCCAGCACACCTTTGTCGCTCATGGGTATCCTGCAGAAATGGGGGTTTTGATGGAATTTCACATAGTGCAATGTGTATAGCACATATATGATCCTGTTTGTCCTGCCGAAGTGGAAATTTGTTTTTGACCATCCTTTATTAATTCGTACATACACTTTTTTTTGCATTTTTTTGAAAAATCACCATGTAACACAAATCGCTACCAAAAGTCACAGCACACATCATATGTCTCAGTCTGGAATACCAGACTGAGACATACAATGTTGATGTATCATATGTATGGGATTTCTCAAATCTGTGGGCAAGTTTCACGAAATTCTTTTGGGCAAAATAATAATAATAATAAAAGAATAATAAGTATGTAAGTTATATATAGTATGCTTCTCTGTTGCATGTTGGCGGCATGAAGGACTTCAGTGTCAGCTCTATCAACTGAGCTACTGCCACCTGCACACAGAAACTACCATGTATGTTTCCAAGTAATTATTGGAGTTGTTAGTGTTCCACAATAATATCAATATGTTTCTGACCTGGATTACCTAGATATACTTATAGCTCAGACCAACTTATTAAGTATTTATTTCTTTGATAATTAGCATGATATAAATTTTTAAAAGGTTTATTGTCAATTAACCTCTTAAGGCCGTCGGTGTGCCTGCTGAGACCTGCCAAGTTCTCTAATCAGAGAACAGATGCATTTCAATTAAATCAAAATCGGTTTTAATAATCAGTAAAGCAAAAAGTTTACAGCACGCTGGGTCCCTTATCTAATCTAATACATGAAGTACAGATCAGTCCTTCAGAGACTGACTGTCTCTCTACCTGGCCCAGTTAAAATATGCTAATTAGGTGTGTTCCAGTGGCGGCTACTGGTCAGTGGCTACATCATAAAATTGTCTATTTATTTAGAAGGAAATTCTGCCCTACGTTCCTTTTCAAGAAAATGGTCTGTGACCCTGTCGTACCAACTAGGCGTCTTTTCCAGTGAAATGACCAGTGTCCTCTCAATGGCCAGCAGAGCTAGGCTGCTTAAACGGCCTTGGCCCATTGTGTTTCGGGTGTAGGACTTGAGCCGCTTTAAACAGGAGAAGCTCCTTTCTACACCTGCAGATGTAGCTCCAATTGTTGCCACTAATGAGAACAGTTTGTAAAGCTGAGGCATTGCACTGTCCAACTCCATGTCTTTAAGGAACACCAAGTAATCACACAGCTTTCCCCTGTTACCCTGCAAGTCCTGATCTGAATACAGGACTTGAAGTTCTGACCTCAGTCTCCCTGAATCAAAGTGATGGCCATAACTTTTCAGGACACTTTGGGCCTTCCAAAGTAACCTAACCCTAACCCTAACCCTCCTCTGGAAATACTTGTCTCATGTCATCAAATGTCTCTGAATTGGCTAATTCTAAGAAGAGCATGCTTTCCAAATTTAAAAAAACGTCGAGGAATCTGCTCCAAGATGTTATCAAGGATGGCCATGTACAGATTTCAGTATCGCTCTTGGGGATCCTGTAATTGGTTCAGACGGCGCTTTTTTCATGGGCTCATCTCGTAGGTCTGATGTTAGATCTGCTATTTTGGCATAAACGGCTTGGAAAACCCCCTCTGACCTCTTCTCTTTGACAAATGCAAGAAGAGATTCAATTCTTTTCTTGCCCTCTGCTGGACAATATCAAAGACCACATCAGTCTCAGAGAAGATTTGTTCATATGTGTGCAACATGAACACAAACTGAAAATCCTCCAGTTTCCTCACAAAGCCTTTGGCACAATCCAGTGTATCATCATCCATTGTTGTATCTGCAATGATGTTCTCAAATGTCTGCAGAAGGCCATCATAATTGTTTGCCACGGTGCTCACTATCCGTGATGTGAAATTCCATCGAGTAGGAGCGTTTCTGGGCAACCTTGAACAGCCTGCAGACTCCAGAAAAGATGTCCTCTTTGTGGATTTTGAAAAAAATGTGGCAAATCCAGAGAGTGATGCAAAAAAGATTCTGCACTCAGGCAAGCATTTAGCCCCCTGTGACAGCACCAGATTCAGTCTGTGTGCATAGCAATGCAGAAACATTGCACTGGGGGCTATTGCTTTCACTTTGGCCTGCAGACCATTGAGATCTGAAGCCATGACAGCAGCCCCATCATAGGTCTGTGCCACAAGCTTATCCTTAAAATTGTAGCCCTGCATGTTCTCATTTAATATTTCAAAAACGGACTTGGCATCTCGCCCCACAGAAACATCAAAAAATCCAATAAAGCGCTCCTGAATTTTACCTGCACTATCCACATGGCGATCAATGACAGAGAGTTGGGCACGGCAGGCTATATCAGTTGTTTCATCCGCCTGCCATCCAAAAAAGGGAGCATCCTGAATTTCATCTCTGATCTGATCAGAAATGGTGGCTGCAAGAGCAGAGACCAAGTCATTTTGAATAGTATGGGACATACCAGAAAACACAGTTGAGGATTGAATTGTGTGTACAGGACAGAGACATATTTAGCTTATGTTTCTGTGAACTCCCTGTAATTCCCCTTGTTGGATGATTCACTACTCTCATCATGTCCCCTAAATGACAGCTCCTGCCGGCCTAGCAAGGATGTCACATCAATAAGGCGGTTTAGGAAGGCCCTGTTTTGTTTGACTGTATCATTATGTTTAGCCACTTGAACGCGAGCACCTTCATTTATTGAATGCTCAACCCTGATCCTTTCCATGCAACTTAATCTTGCACATGCACTCACATGTCTTTTATATGCCCTGTCAAAGTTAGACAGATCTCCAAACCCCACCTTTGACCAAACAACACATCCGTGAGATGGTTTCATCAAGAGGCATGGCCAGCAGTAAATTTTATTTGTCACAGCACTTCCAGTCAGCCAGCCAACTTTGTCATACCAGGAGAGCTGAAAAGACCTGTTATTTTTCCCTATCTTTGGCACTAAATTAATCTTAGGTGTTGATCTGCCCTGCTGTTTAATTCTAAGTTTTTCCTCGTATGGAACACTTTCAAATGGCTTCGCCAAAATCAGGTCGACGATATTAGCACTGTTTGCCATCGTGTGCAGTTTCACCCACTAGGCTAGCCTAGCCTAAGCCTACTATATGAATGAATGAATGAACAATCTAAAAAAAATATTAAACTCTGTAACAGTGAAACAAGGAATGTGGTGTATAATTGTGTGAAATGTATGATGAAAATCAAGCAATTTCGCAAAGCAAATATAAAGAAATAGGTTGCAGCAGTTTTTATTTTGTCTGAACTTGAGAAATCCGCGATGGGACTGAGCGCGAATAGCTTCAGCGATTCCTTATAGTACAAAATCGCTGTCAGTCAAAAGGAGATGCAATCTTTCGACAGACCAATCATCACGCAGAAGCTCGGAGTCCAGGCCAGCCCACTCCTCATTTGCTCCTCATTAACCTCCAGAGACGCTGAGCGTCCGTGGGCGGGACATAATCGCAGTGTTTATCCAATGACCATCTAGTTTCAAAGCACTGAAAAAAAAATGTTCAAAGCAGCCGCATTGAAGTCAATGGATGCTGGGCTTCAACGGGGAAATGCACTGTGACGCTACGGGAATGTTTGAGAAGAAAATCAAGTCAGCCGACCTTCTATATCTAAATGATTCTGAACGAACTCGTCTTTGAGATGAACGTTTTCTAACAAATTTTTAGTCAATAAAATGTTAACACAATAGTACATAATTTGACCATTAATTTTGTGACATTATAGGAGAAGCTGAGCTTCCCTTGCAGTCTTAAAGAAATCGCCACTGGTGTGTTCCTAATCTGTTTGGTCCTCTTTATGGCCTCCCCTGTTGCTGGACTGAGAGTTATTCATCTGCTCCACAACTTCAAAGTCCAGTCGGCCCTCCTGTTTTTCACTGTTGCAGTTTTGGAGAGTACATTTCATTCTACCCACTCTGTGACTGCTACTGAAAAACATCTTACACAGCATGTTTTGCACAACACACTTGACCTATACCCTACCAACCTGCCTATGCTTTAAGCTTAATACTATTTTGCCTAATAGAAAGCATGCAATTCTCACTTATCTACTTACTATTGAGCTATGATGTCATAATATAAACTTCCCACAGTATCTTACTCTGATTAGTCCTCCTCCATGCTGCTCCGCTGGTGTGCCTAAAACACATTTCTGCACACACAGTTTCCACCCATGCTCTGCCTGGCACGTTGCTGGGTGTGCTTAATTGGCTACTTCCTTTTATTTTACCTTGAAAGCAAACTTGTTTCATAACAAGTTACCTAACACGCATATTCTGCTGCTGGCTTGTGGGCTGCTCTATTCTATTTTGTGCTGTGAAGATATCAACAGAAACTATGCGCAAACACAGGGCAGTTCCACATTCTCCTTTACACACATATTCAAAGTGACTGATACAAGACTTGGTTAATCTCTTAAGAGTTGAGTGCAGCCCTTTCTCTGCAAACTCATCTAAGTAATTGTCATACATATTCTACCTGAATAAGAATACTATTGAAGTATTACATTAAACACATCTAGTAAACCAAGTAAACATGAATAACACAAATAAAACATATTATTCCCACAAGGCCAAAACACACTAGAAGTGGCACGTCACTTGACGCCCCCTAACACACACACCAGCCGCCACTACTTTCGAGAACTACTGCTTCAGAGTGTACTTCGTTAAGCCTGCACACAGTACTCCACATTTGAGCAACAATATTGATCCATAAACAACAAAATACATCGTTGGCTTTGGAAAGAGCTGCATTCGCCAAACAACTTTCCTGTATGTTGATCTTTGTCTCATTCACTTTGTTTTACGTTTTCACATCTGTAACAAACTGAGTTTAAAAAGTCTGCAGCATATTAATGAATGAGACTCACTGATATTGTCTTCTCATTTCAGCTTAATCCGAGTTGTTTAAGAACATTAATAAGTGACTGAAGTTTGTAGCTTCCAGCTGTGTGTAGAATAATTTCCTGAGAGTTAGTTAAAGGATCCACAGTGAGAACTTCTGTGCACATTACTGCAGGTGTTACAACATCGGTAACTTCGTTAATTATTTATGATTAGTCAGGATCGGTAATAACAGTAATAAATAAGAAAGTATAGTAAGTATATTGTTCGCTGTCCTCACTTGCACAATAACGCTGCAAAACTACACAAACCGATTTAATTTATGAGAGATGTAGTAGATGTATGGTGGCCGGACAGTTTCAGTCCAAAAAGCAAACGCTGGTTTGACTGGCATCAACGCTGTGTGAATAGACTTTCTAATCCCAGAAATTTGACGCACGTCAATTCCTCTTCCAGTGTGTGTTCTCTCAATGAAAACAATGTGTGCGAATGATTTGATGTGCGTCAGACGCTTCCAGTGTGTGTTGGCCTTTACATTATTATGTAAATATTACCGCTTTAGTATTCTTATACTAATATTAACATACCAATACACCCTGTTTACCTAGTTATTAAAAGGTATCACAGTATTTATTACCATGCTATTACCTTTATATTACCCCACTATTACATTGTTTTTTACAAATATGAGCCCACTATTACCCTATTACCACCAAGCTGTAAACTATAGTGCTACCCAAAACTCAGGTTTGTTTTTTGTTTTTGCAGCACAGTGGTAAGAATCAAAAAACAGAACCATTTGAAAAGATATTCATTTTGATAGGAAAAATGCCAAAGACCAAACTGGCTTAAGAAAATGTATTTAGTTCATATCAGAATGTTAGCATACATGCACTTTAAATGCCAAAACCAAACTTGAATACACATAATTATGTCATACATATCAAATTCTTTGAATTGAATAACAAATGAATAATACTTTGGGTAAAATCACATGCCACAGCAACGACAGAAGTGACACAACGAAGATAGATCCAAGAAAGAAAAAAAAAGCCACCACCAAAAGGAAATAGGGAACAATCATCAAACAATTACAATTACCTGGTAAATCCTACTGAAATACAACAGACACACAGGGAGTTGAGAATCCAGATGAGAGTGTTGCACAGAATAAAGCCACAGACAGTATTGCACATGACAATTAAGATACATGCACAAAATGCAACAAGCCAACTGATAAGAATAACCAATGTGTATTTCAGTTCAAATTCAAAGGTTGTGCAATAATCAAAGTTACTGTCAGCAGTAAATCAGTAATCCTTCAAGGACTACGACCTAAGCAATTTAAATATATATAATAATTTAATAAATAGCTAATTGAAAATACTAAAGCCAAAATCAACCACGCAAAACTTTTTTTGTTTTTATTTTTTTACATTATAAAAACACAACAGTTTAATATGTCTAAAAAGCCTTCCGTAATGCTAGAATATCATAATATTTATTAATTTAGGAACATAAAAACAACCATGTTTCTTTTCACTACTGTAACCAGGCTAACAAAGTGTCATAGCTCCATTGGGCCTATTATTCCCTTTCAGCAGGAAATTTATAGTATTAATGATTTTATGTAATTTCTTTCTTTCTTTCTTCCTTTTGCACTTTATATGTCTTCCTTAGGCAATATTATTAGGAAACCCTCTATAAATTGCTACACAGATGTCACCCAGCTATATTTATGTATGAAACCAGATGGATCAAATCAATTAGTCAAACTTCAAGCATGTTTAAAAGACATAAAGGCCTAGATGTCCTGTAATTGTCTACTTCTAAAGTCAGATAAGAAAGAGGTGATGGTATTTGCAGCCCAAAACCTCAGATACATGTTATCTAATAAACATTCCTTTTTGATAAAGCTTATAATTAGAGCTAGCTCATAGGTGTCAGGTGTAATTTTGAACAGGGGTCTCATTAACTAAAAGGTCACGGTTCTAGAGTCAACTGTTAGGCCAAACTGACCAGGAAAGAAAGACTACGTCTAGTGGGGTACCTTTTCATATTCTTTAGAAAGAATGTCAGGCACCACTGCAACTATCTCTTATTTTAGATATTTATTTTGTCTAAATCTTTTGTCAAATACAACATTAAACTGACTAAAACTAGACTAAATTAAAGTAGCAACAATCAACTATAAGCTCTCCCGAAAAAACTAATAAATGGATTTTGGAAATTGGTTATTATTAAAACACTATCCAAATACCCAAATAAATATTGTCAAAGCATACTTGTTATTCACTTAAAGTGATAATGCATTACACCATAGTGTTTTGTGATCAGAAAGTTTACATATATTGTACATTTGTGTTTAAACTAACTGGACAATGACATATTCTTTTTCACATTTTGCCCACGACAGTAAATTTGAAATAAAACAATTAAGATATGATCAAAGTGTAGAGTGTCAGCTTTATTTTTAAGACATTTGACAAAATTATGCTATGATTATAATTACATTTATTTTAAGTAGAGCACCTCGATTTTCTGGGGCTCAATAATATTTGGACTGACACAAAGTTATTGACCAGGTGCAATCCATTCTCTTGTTACTTCAAGACAAATTAAGTAGATAAAAGATCTGGAGTTCATATCAGGCACTGAGTTAGCATTTAGGAGCTACCAATATAAAGTCCAGGGATAACTGAATGCAAGTGAAAGAGCCTATCATTAGGCTGCTGAGCAAAAACCTTAGGTGTGTCCAAATCAACAGTTTAGTACATTCTTAAGAAGAAAGAAAGCACTGGTGAGCTCAAAAATTGGCCCATTGGTGTTTATTGATGGTCTGACTGCAAAACGAATTCTAAAATCTCTAGGGCTATACTGTCTGCATACATTCAACAAAATGCTTCAAACTCATATGACAAACAAGATATTATTGAAAATATGAAAATGGCTGTAATTCCTAAATGGTAAATGGCATACTTTTGTGAAACATCTTAAAATAAACCTGAAAGTCTACACTTTGATCACATCTTACTTCATGATTAAGCTCTCCTGTTTTACTGTTTCTTGCCTTGAAAGCAATGTTCCTACTAATAAAATAGGTGATGGGGTTGCATTTTGGAGATCTTGATATTATTAATGACAGGTGTATGTGATAATACCAGTGACTGCATATGTGATAAAGTAGACTTAACATCAAATGAGTGTTGGCATATTGATCTGCTTGTCACATCTTTTGGGAGCAGATTTCAGATTCTTCTGAGGTGCCCAAGTGAGTACTTTTTTCTCATTCACGTGGAGCTCTTTCAAAAGCAGAGAAGTGCAGAGGTTTATCGCTGGTGCACCTAGGATCTGATGTTGTATTTACTATAGGGTTTGTTTTCTAAGATGTTATCTACCTCAGATACAATGGACATTGTTAACTTCGGAAGAATCTGTGGAAAAAGAAAAAAAAAGGTTACTGGAATTTCTCAAACAATTTACAATAAAGCTTAACTCAACAGCAGAGAGATGCAGGCCTTTACATGAAACCACCTTGTACATAATTGGTTTACAGTATATTATTATAAAGATCTTTATTGTGTTTGACTGTGTAGTCTGTCATTTTTGCTGGTGAGAAAATCTTTTGATGATAGTCTGATATCTATTTGCTGATTGGGCTTTTGCATTAATTCTCTGGGTTCTTAGTAGTGGTAGTAGTGTCAAATGTCATGAGATGTCTTGAAAGCAGTGAGGCTGATGGCTAGTGTATAATGTCAGTATTCTTTTTTTATTTTTGCATTACATTGAATCTCAAAATACTGAACTTGATGAGTAACTGATGCTGAAAAGTAGTCCATGCACTTGTTACCTCCATATTACTGCAATTCACTGTTAATGGGATGCCCCATTAACTCTTTAAAACGTCCAGTTAATCCAAAATTCTGTAGCCAAAGATCGTATTTCTCCTACATTAGCTTCTCTCTATTGGCTTCCTGTAAAATCTGCAAAATAATTTAAAATCCTTCCACCTCTCTCTGTACTTTTCTGCAGGCCTCAGAGCTGTATGATTCCAGTTTGCAGTCAAGGTCACCCTAAGGCTTAAACTGTGAGGTGCTTTGATATTTCTTTTGTTGTGATTTGGCGCTATATAAATTTGATTAATTTAGAAAATAATTTCATTATTTTAAGTATTTCAAAATGACAGTAAACATTGTGGTAACTGAACAAATTCAGGTGAGACTGAATTAGAAATAATATGTATTAAATATATTATTTGTAAAGCACAAATAAGAATATACGATAGAACCACTTCAGTTGACAGTTTATTTAGTACACAAACTAATCAACTCCAGTCAATTAATTAAAAAACTTTATATTTAGATTCTAAAATGGGGCCTGTTGGGTGCCAGCCAGTTGCAGCATGTCCTCTTTTTGTTCTTTGTATTTTGTAAATATATAAGGTTACAGTAAATTTTTTTTTTGTTAAACTATCATAGTGAAGTGCTCTTTTTTCTGCCCAGCATCTGCCCTGTCTGTCTTCTGCTTAAAATGTGACTACGTCACTTCTATAATTTATTTTCTTTTTACAAATGCGCAGATGTAAAAAAATAAAATAAATCACAGTAACGGGTATACATACACAAAGACATTGGAGTATTGGGGAGAAATCCAGGTGTCTTTATCCGATTTCTAATAATCTGATAACTGCTGTTATCTGATAAAGCCTATCAGATTATACTGTTTACACGATCACATAATAATCTGGTAACTCCAGAAAATGGATAATGATCTTATTTTTAGTGTGTATGTAAACGGGCCCAGTGTTTACACAAGCAAACATCTGCTAGAGCTCAAATGTGCTGAAATTTCCCAGGACCTGAATAGGCATAGGAGAGGGTTTAGAGCTTGAGTGTCATGATAAACAGTTTGCTTTGCTTCTCTGAGACCTGGCTGAATGGTAACATACCAGACAGCTCGCTTGGACTGATTGGCTTATCACTAGTACGAGCGGACAGGGGGACATAGAGCGGTAAGAAAAGAGCAAGTGGTCTTGTTGTTTTTGTTAACTCCAGATGGTGCAATCAAGTACATTTAACAGTGAAGGACTGTGCCCTTATAATAATCAATGGAGATTTCAAGCATGTTTTGAGTTTGGAAATGCTAACCAATTTCAAACAGTATGTGGACTGTGCTATCATGCCTGAGCGGCATCGTGGCGCGGAACGCGGCCCGGCCGCTCTTGGCGTCCCACAGGCTGGCCAGGATCAGCAGCCCCACGTAGGCGTGCAGGTCGATGGCGTCGAGAGGCGTCCAGCCTCTCACTGCTGCTCGTCCCGCTCCTCCTCCTACTTTCGCGGGGTGTCTCCGGAGGCCCTCGAGGTTGGTTGCGCGCAGCACGATCTCGTCCATCTCGGGCGTGACGAAGAGGCGGAACGAGGAGGCGATGTCTCACGCCGCTTCCGCCGTGGGGCGTATGCGGCGTGGGCACGGAGTATACGAGCTAGACGAAGAGCGAGAGGCGACGACGAGAAGGAGCGTGGCGAACCCGAGGACCATCGTATTTTTCCGTGTCTCAAGACGAGGAGGCGCTCGCCGTGCTCTTCGTCTTCTTCTGCTTCTTCTCCTTCTCCTTCTTCGTCTTGGCCCTCGTCATCGTCTTCTTCGCGCTCTCTGCTTTGCTCGTCTACATCAACGCGGACACTGGCGGAGGCGTCGTCGTTGTCGCCGTGGCCCTCGTCCTCATCGCCGTGGCCCTCGTCCTCACGCCGTTTTCTTCGTCCTTGTACTCGTCCTCCTAGAACTCGTCGTTCTCGTCTAGACGCGAGAAAATCTCCTCCAAAACCTGAGCTGCGGTCAGCCGCGCCGACATTGTCTCTTTCTTTCTTGTGGTGCGAAACACTGACCGAGACGCGGCTTCTTCTTCTTTTTCTTTCTTTTCGTCGTCTTGGCCCTCGTCGTCGTCTTCTTCGCACTCTCTGCTTTGCTTGTCGCCGCGGTCCTCCTCGCCCTCATTGCCGTCCTCGTCGCCGCGGTCCTCCTCGTCCTTGACATCGTCGTTCTCGTCTTGACGGGAGAAATTCTCCTCCAAAACCTGAGCTGCAGTCAGACGTGCTGACATAGTTTCTCTCATTATTTCTTTCTTTCCGAGACGCGGCTTGCGTGTTTATAGTTCTATAGTTGATTTCCCCGACGCGATCGGATCTGTGTGTGTCTGTGTGTGTGTGTCTGTGTGTGTGTGTGTCTGTGTGCGTGTGTGTGTGTCTGTGTGTGTGTCTGTGTGTGTGGCTGTGTGGCTGTGTGTGCTTTGTCACACAGGAGGGGACCGTGCAATGTGAGAAGAGCTGGAAACCGGAACCTATTTATTTAGTTCAATTTTATTGTGGTGTTTTCCCCTGTATAAAATCCATAAATATAACAAATGAATAAATAAACATATAAATAAACACACATATACACACACACACACACAGATACACAACAAGAGCCATAGGGAAAATGTGCTTTATTGCTTGCCCCGCAAAAATACAAAAGATACAATGCGGACAATGTGTAAAATGTGAGGTGCTTTCTGTGGTGTATAAGCCCATTGCCTAGCCCTCGGGTCAATTTGACCCCGCTGGGGCAGCGCGAGGGTTAATAACATGCAATGAAAAGAGAGAAAAGGAGGAGAGGAGCTCAGTGTGATATGGGGTCCACCAGCAGACTAAACCTATAGCAGCATAACTAAGAGATGGTTCAGAGTCACCTGAGCCATCTCTAACTATAAGCTTT
>JAUYWH010000096.1:1947-13728 GCA_034779795.1 Ctenopoma multispine
CCCCCCCCCCCCCCCCCCCCCCCCCCCCCCCCCCCCCCCCCCCCCAGACGGAGCAGAGGTAGTGAATCAGGAAGTACAAAGGATTAGTAAGGAGGAAGTGAGGGCAGCTTTGAAGAGGAAGTCTGGAAAGGGCAGTGGACCTTTTGACCAGATTGTTTAACACAATCTTGGAGAGTGAGAGGATGCCCAGACCTGAAGAAACTATAGAGGGATAAAGTTGATGAGTCATACCATGAAGCTATGGGAAAGAGTTGAAGCTAGGTTAAGAAGAGAATTGACAATTAGCGAGCAGCAATGTGGCTTCGTGCTGAGAAAGAGCACCACAGATGCAATGTTTGCTCTGAGAGTGTTGATGGAGAATATGGAGGAGGTCAGAAGGAGTTGCACTGTGTCTTTGTGGACCTAGAGAAAGCATATGATAGGGTACTAAAGAGAGGAACTGTGGAATTGTATGAGTAAGTCAGGAAGTGGTAGAGAAGTATACAAAGATGGTGCAGAACATGTATGAGTATTGGCCTGGTAGCTCAATGTGATAAGCATAAGACTGGGATGGCAAAGGAGGCAGGATCGAATCCCAACCCAGACTCCTAGCCCATCCCCTACACCAGGGGTGTCCTTGACAAAAACATTCAGAATTAGCTCCTTGTAAGTCACTTTGGATAAAAGTGTTTGGAGAAAAGTAAAGCATGAGTATAGTTAAACAGTGGTGAGTATTACATCAGGGATCAGCTCTGAGCCCCTTTTTGTTTGCGATGGTGATGGGCAGGTTGACAGATGAGATTAGGCAGGAGTCTACATGGACTATGATGTTTGCAGACGACATCGTGATCTGTAGTGAGAGTAGAGAGCAGTTGGAGGAGAGCCTGGAGAGGTGCTTTGGATAGAAGAGGAATGAAAATCAGTAGAAGCAAGATATGATATGGTATGAATATGCTGGACAAAGGATGTTGGGTATGGAGCTGCCATTTCTGGTTCACAGAAAAAGGGTGGAATGCTCTCTCTGGGATGGGGACAAAGTGTTGTCTCAATTGAAGAAGTTAAAGTATCTCGGGGGTTTGTTCAGTGAAGGAGAGTGAGGGATGAATGGAGCAGGCACATTGGTGCAGCATCCACAATAATGTGGGCTGTGCACCAGTCTATTGTGGTAAAGGAGCTAAGCCAAAAGGTAAGGCTTTCGGTTTACCAATTCATCTACATTCCTACTCTCACCTATGACCACAAGCTCTGGGTAGCAACTGACGTCATGGATACAAGCGGCCAGTTTGGGTTTTCTCTGCAGGGTGGCTAGACTTTACCTTAAAGACAGGGTAAGAAGTTTGGTCATAAAAGAGAGACACGGGGTAGAGTAACTGCTCCTCTGCGTGGAGAGGAGTTAGTTGAGATGGTTCAAGCATCTGGTCAGGATGCACCAGGACGCCTCCCATGAGAGGGAGAGGGAGAGGAAGGTCTGGGCTTCCCTGCTTGTGCTGCTGCCCCCACGAACTGACCTCGGATAAGCGGGTGATGAGGGATAGAACACTGCAAACACTTAAAGACTTCCAAGAGGAAATGAAAAGTCTCAATATATTCCTCTTTTATCCAACAAGAACTTAGTTCTACATCTGAGTTGTCGCTAAACACTACAACAACTATTAATGTATCTCAAATCTTTTTTCCTCCCTTTGTGCTACACTGACGACCACACACTGTAGGTCCAACACATGTGTGCTGCTCTTTGTGATTAGTATGTGTGAGGGTTGTGAGGTAGTTGGACCCAGAAAAGCAGTGAGGGAACTAAAGGATTTTGATGATTAACTATAAAAACACAGACGATATACCAGGCAATGGTGTCAGGTCAGATAAGGAGACAGGTAGGCAGGCTGCACAAAATGGTGGGGGTTACAAGTGGCTCCTTCCAAAAGAGTGACTGCCATGCGGTCACCAAAATGGAGGCCGCAACACACAAACACAAACAGACTCACGGAACAAGTGGGGATTGTCCAGAACCAAGATGGGGTCAGGGTCCAAGCAGGGGTCAAAGCCTTAAACAGAGTTCCAGGGAAATCAGAACAGACAGGGGATAGGCAGAGGGGGAAACCAGGGGCAGACCGAGATCCAAACACAGGGTATTCCGAAATGCAAAAGCCTTTCCCCTGGAAAGCAAGGCAAAGGGCAAATCCAGGGCAGAAGTCAGGTTCAGATAATCCAAAGGTAGTCCACAAAATAAAAGCTGGAAAGTTGCAACCGAGAAGGAATACAGACAATCTGGCAGAGGTAAGGGTGAGGGGGCTGTTTAAATAGTGTGGGTGATGAGCACAGGTGAAACCAATCAAGAGCTGATTACAGGTGAAGCTACGGAACCAAGGGTGGGGAAGAACAGGAAGTGACCAGAGATTTCAAAATAAGACAGAAAGTCCAGGTGAGATTGTGACAGTATGTACTGCGATTACATCTGGTACATTTTAATTCTTGTTGAAACTGAACATAATTTAAATGTTCATTTTAGCCGGTGTTAGCTTGAGTTTTAGCTAGTTAAGTAACATCAGCATCACCTCCTATTTATGAATCACACTAAATTAAGTAAAATAAAAACTTCCATCTCTGTACAACGGGGGGAGGTGGCCTGTAGATGGAACGATTGCATTAAACGATTGGTTTGTTATTTTTGCGATAGACAACTGTGTCATTATAAAGCAATGGTAAAAAAAAATACACATTTACTGCACAACATTTAGCAGCCTCTAACACTTACCTAACTGTCAAGTCCAACTCTAAAGTGTACAAATCTTGCATAAAAGACACAATATGTTCTCTCTGAAATAAACAGATGAGTGTGGTAGCTCCATCAGAGATGAGGATGGTCCAACTCCAGCAGTGGACTGCTTGTCCCGGGGCCAGGCTCGGTGCCTCGTCAGAGAGCAGAGTCTGATCAGATAATTAATTACATTAATCCTGCATTATGATAATCTAAAATGACCGACTCTGATCGAATGAACGGCATATATAAGATGGCAAAATGCTAAAATCACAAAATATTTTACTAGTTAAAAAGGTTGTCTTGCCCTGTGCCCAGCCAAGTCAGCTGGCCTGTTTATGACTACTTCGGAATGCTCATCCCTAGTTGGGGACTGCTGACAAGGCCTGACCACTGTAGTTGCAGTTTTACACCGTTCTTTTTGGTGTTGTGTTAGGCTACTTTAAAGTATTTTTTTCCCACACTAAGCACACCAATCAGATTTCTCTTCAGTGTGAACTACCTGGTGTCGTTTTAGGTAACATTGGCGTTTAAAGGTTTTTCCACACTGATCACATTGGTAAAGTTTCTCTGTAGTGTGAACAAGTTGGTGTTGTTTTCGGCTAAATCGATGAATAAATCTTTTTTCAAAATGATCACAGCCATAAGGCTTATCTACAGTGTGAGCTTTCTGGTGTCTTTTTAGCCTACTTTTAAAATTAAAACCTTTTCCACACTCATCACATTGGTAAAGTTTGTTGTTAGTGTGAACTACCTGATGTCGTTTTAGATAACTTTGCTGTTTAAATGTTTTTCCACACTGATCACAATGATAAGATTTATCTCCAATGTGAACTGCCTGATGTTGATTTAGGTTCCATTGCTGAGTAAATGTTCTTCCACAGTGATCACATTGGTAAGGTTTCTCTCCAGTGTGAACTAGCTGGTGTTGTTTTAGCTGACTTTGCTGAGTAAACTTTTTCCCACATTGATCACACCAGTAAGGTTTTTTCCCTGTGTGGACTCTCTGGTGTTGTTTAAGGGTACTTTGTATAGTGAATGTTTTTCCACACTGATTACACTGGTAAGGTTTCTCTCCAGTGTGAACTCTCAAGTGTTGTTTAAGGGTAAATTGTAGAGTTAAAGTTTTCCCACATTGATCACACTGGTAAGGTTTCTCTCCAGTGTGAACTCTCTGGTGGTGTTTAAGGTTAGTTTCTTGAATAAAAGTTTTGCCACACTGATCACACCAGTAAGGTTTCTCTCCACTGTGAATTATCTGGTGTTGTTTAAGGATACACTGTAAAGTGAAAGTTCTTTCACACTGATCACACCGGTAAGGTTTCTCCCCAGTGTGAATTCTTTGGTGTCTGTTTAGACCACCTTGCTTAGTAAAGGTTTTTCCACACTGATCACACTTGTAATGTTTTTCTCCAATATTAAGTCTTTGGTGTATTTTTAGACAATGTAATCTGCTGAAAGTTTTATTACAGTAATTGCAACTGTAAGGTTTCTCACCAGCATCAACTACCCGATTGTTCTTTAATATTGATGATGACTTAGAGACTTTCTCACATTGCTGGCTGTGGTGATGTTTGGGTCTCTTCTCTCCTTTCTCTTTCTAAATGGACAGACAGAAGTAAAAAGAGTTAGATCACATGGTGAAAAAGGATATATTTTGTAACTACGGTGTAAAATTGATGACATCCAGACTTCTGTCAATACAACTATACATTTTCAGACATCAGTTAAAATTATTGATTCTAAGCCCAAAACAATGCAATAATTCCTTGAGCATCAGAAATAACTTTTTTTATTATTATTTCTATTATTAACATTCCTAGAGAGTTGGGGAAGCGTAGGAAAGAATCTCCCAAACGGAGGAAGATATTGGTGCTTTCCAAGAAAAGTAAAAATACCTGGAATGACAGGTAGAGACAGAGACCGAGAAGTAGACGGTCCAATTTAAGACAGGTTGGCTTGCCTGAGAAAGTTGAAGGTCCAGAGTTTGATGTTTTTTCAATAGGAAGAGGGCCATGTGACACAAATAACTTATTGGTAATGTCACAAGAAAAACAATGGTGTGCTTGGTTTTAACGTAACTTTATTTTATTGCTCCTATTGAAAAAACAAAAGTTGTATCCAAGATGGCCGACTTCAAAATGGCCACCATGGTCACCACCCATCTTGAGGCGTTTGCCCCCTCACATATACTAATGTGCCAAAAACCATTCCCATTTTATTAAGGTGTATCCTTATAAATGGCCCACCCTGTATATATATCTATGATTAAATTTTTTTCTTATATGTACAGTATGTTTTATTTTATTTTTATTATTATTTGTAATTAGGGATGTTTGATTTTGGCTTTTGTTTACCAATATCCGATATCACAATATAGTCTAACTCTTAATTTCAGATACCGATGTAAACCGTAAAACCGTCACGGTTAGATCACGGTTGTATGCCAGTTAGATTTGTGTCCAACTTGATGCCGACTTGCTCCGACGTCATGCCTACATAGGCAATGACAACCTCGTGAGATCAAGACGGCAGCAGATTTTGGAGCAAGATGCTGCAGTTGCTTTCCAACGGCTGCAAAACCTCAGAGCATGAACGGAAACAACTGCTCTCACCTGATCTGAAATCCGATTGGTTCAGGTGTTGGATTCACAACAGGATGTTTAGTAGAAATATTTTGATTCATTCAAGTTTTCACTGTGATGATAAATTCTTTTACAGAACAAATGCTGTGACAAATTAATAATCAAAATGTCTGTCTTGCATTTCTCTTGAGACTTAAGACTTTATAGATGAAAGATGTCTAGTTCAAGGTTGGCTCGGAAATGCAGAAGCTACAAGATATATTGCAAGGTGTGCCAAACAAACAAAAATATCTCAAAACTTATACCTCGGATATGTCATGTTTTGACATTTTGAGAGACAGAAGTAGCTGAAGAGTTTGATGTATAATATGTGCATGGTATGTAAAGTTGTGTCATTAAATATAATTAATAATAAATATCGGCACCGATAATATCGGACATCCCGATTTGTAATTATGAATGTTTTTTATTATTATCATGTCTTTTTTTTTCTTTCTTTCTCTTCTCAGTGTATTTTGGGGATTGTGTTATGGGGAGGGCAGGAAGGTTTGGTTCTTGCGTTATTATTGTCTTTGTTCTGTTTTTCTCTGTACAATTAAGGTTAAAATGAATATACATACTTATGATTTAAAAAATAAAAGCAGTCAAAAAAGATGAGGGGGGAAAAATATCTGTGTTCTACACCTGCAAAACCATTCCTGTTTTTTAGGGTTGCAACATCACCAGGATTGCTGATCCATAGATAGACCCATTTCAGTTTGCATACAGGGGTCGTAGGGGAGCGGATGATGCAAAGATATTTATTCTCGACACCATTCACAAACATCTTGAGATCTCTAACATCATTTCCAGGCTCATATTTGCAGACTTCTCCTCTGCATTTAACACCATGCAGCTGCACATTCTTGCTGAGAAGTTAACATCCAGCTTTCACCTGGACCCCCAGCCCATTTCATGGATTACTGATTTTCTTACCAACTGGTCACAGAGGGTGCTCATTAAGAACTCTTACTCAGATGTTCTCCACACTTCCTCTGGCTCCCTGCGAGGCTTGCCTTATTGCATCTGTTGTTCATTCTCTACATGGATGACTGTAGGTCCAGCACCAATACACAGAGTACACTTTAATACCTTAATATGTGTTGGCGTGTATTATGGTACAATACAATTGAGTACATTTATGGTGATTACCAAACTCTGATCACTTGCACTGAATGGAGCCAGGGTTCCAAATGATAATCATCACAGTGGAACTGTATTTGGACTTAATAATCTTCATGTGTTAAAAAGCTGAATAGCATAAATACAGCTGAATACTTCAGTGAAGGAGGAAGCACATTGTTTCATGTTTGAGTTCTTCTCATTTGTGAGTAAATTCCAACACTGTCCATGAGTGCTCGACTTCTGCTGAATGTCAGCCTATAGTGTCGTGTCTCATCCTCAGCTATGGACGAGTTAAGGTGAAACAGTGGTGCAAATTGTGACGCTCATGCGTGCATGGTGTCTGTGTCTTAGAGATTTTGTGATGGCCATGTTTTTTTTTAACAGCATGCAATCTACCTGCACTAACCTTTGCGATAGATGTATTGGGCACCGCTGGTCTAGACAGAGAAACCCAACAATCCCCCCTGATCAATGGAAAGTAGAAAACAATGGAAATGAAAGAGAAGAAATGTGTAGCAGAACCAGGCTCAGGATGGGCGGCCATCTACCTCAAATGGTTGTGGTGAGTGTAAAGTGGAGAGAAAAGATCAGAGAAACAACCCAGAAACTTTTAGGTGCTGCCAGCTGGTAGGACGTGAACAAATAGAACAGAAACCACCTCTCTCGGAGTCTGTAATGACTTACTGCTGTCTGTCCTTGGACTCTGGAAAATGTAACATTTTGATTCTATTAGACCTTCATAAATATTAATAATAATAATTTACATTCAAAAAGAACAGCAAACAACCACTTTTTCCAAAACGTTTCCAAAAAAGGTTTAAACAGAGAAAAAAATACATTTTCAGTTAAAATGTCTCACAGTAGTGAAAGAAGAGACATTCTCCAGGGATTTTCTTTAAATTAATTTGTCAGATCAATTCAGAAGTCATTTATGGTTTCCTTCCTTCTAGAACAGGTCTGTACGTTGTTGTTTTATTAAACTAACAGTCTCATGTTATTTGTGTTACTTGACGGCATCATTTCTGTCACTAAATGGCTTTTACAATCATCCTCTGATCTCTTTATTGTGCGCGGTGGAGATCTGCCCCGATGCATGCCACGTGGTCTGTTATGAGCAGTCTGATTCTGTCTGTGGAGACTTTCTGGACTCGCACAGTTAACTGAGAAATGGACTTGTTATGAATGGTTTTTAACGATGATCTCATCAACACTGACCTTATGATCTGTGGAACCAGAAGGGTTGGTGCTCTGCTGGTCCGGGTCCTATTTCTCCTCCTTTATACTGATACTGTGGTGATCCTGGTTCATGAAATCTGACTCCTGGTCCTCCTCCTTGATTTTAGTCTTGTACTGATGTTGTTTGGTGAAATCCATATCCTGGTTCTTGTTTGTCACTTCTACAGCCTGAATATAAACGATAAAACAATTTTACTTTATATAATGACTGTAACAAGTGTTTATGTCTAGTCCTACTGTAATGATGAGACATGTAGCTTGAAAGAACTTTACAATCACCAGACCTACAGAAATCTGGACAACAGGTGGGACGACAGTACAAACACAAACTTGTAATTTAAGGTTGGACATTTGTCCATAAAAATATCTGTGGGTGTTGGTAGATAACTTATAACTGTCATCAACAGAAATATGGTGAGAAACAATAAATAAATGAGATAAATATCAAAATGTAGGGTAATAAATTACATAGAAAAACAACTAAAAAAAACAACTAAATAACATTTATGTCCGTATCTGAAGGTTCTTAGTCATCCAGGTCATGATTTCAATAGCAACTGGACTTAGTTTCCCTTTGACTTTTTTCTTTGACTACGCTTCACCCTTCCATTCCAGAGGGCTTTCTCAAGTCTTGAACAAGGGAGTAGGAGAAGTTAACCCACAACAAAGCTGCAGGACCTGATGGAGTCAGCCCCAGAGTCCTGAAGACCTGTGCCGATCAGCTCTGAGGGATCCTCCAGCACTTCTTCAACCTCAGCCTGAGACAGGAGCACATGCCAAGGTTTTGGAAAACATCATGTCTTGTGCCACTGCCTAAATGTTCATCTCCAGCTGCTCTTAGTGACTAATGACCAGTCGCTCTCACCTCACATGTCATGAAAGTCCTGTAGAGACTGGTACTGAATCACTTAAGTCCTCAGGTGGAAACATCCCTGGACCCACTACAGTTCGCTTATTGCCACCAGGTTGGAGTAGATGATGCCATCATATATCTGCACCAGCTCTCTCTCTCTCACCTGGACAGAGCAGGCAGCACTGTGAGGATCATGTCTTTTGATTTCTCCAGTGCTTTTTACACAATCCAGCCTGTCCTGCTGAGAGAGAAGCTCCTGAAGATGCAGGTAGACTCCTCCACAGCCTCCTGGATTACTGACTACCTGACAGACAGACCATAGTTTGTACTGAGAGGATGTGAGTCTGTGCGGGTGATCAGTAACACAGGTGCACCACAGGGGACTGTCCTCTTCACCCTGTACACCTCTGACTTTCAGTACAACACTGAGTTCTGTCATGTGCAGAAGTTCTGTGATGACTCAGCTGTTGTTGAGTATATCAGTGGTGACAAAGAGGCAGAGTACAGAGACCTGGTGGACCGGTTTGTGGAGTGGTGTGGGAACAACCACCTAACCTTAAATGTCACCAAGACAAAGCAGATGGTTGTGGACTTTAGGAGGAACAGAACCAGTTTTAACACTGTTTCCATCTGGGGAGAGGAAGTGGAGGTGGTGGAGGGGTACAAATACCTGGGTATCCACCTTGACAACAGACTGGACTGAAAATGTAACACAGAAGCTGTGTACAGGAAGGGACAGAGCAGACTCTTATGCTTAATGTGTGTAACAAGATGTTGCAGATCTTCTACCAGTCTGTTGTTGCCAGTGTAATATACTTTGCTGCTGTGTGCTGGGGCAGCAGCATCAGAGCCAGAGACACCAACAAACTGAACATCATGGAGAAGAGCGCTCATCAGCTGTAGTCCTCATTATGAGCTCTGCTCCAACTGTCTGTCTGTTTATATTCCATCTATTCCCAGTTACTTAATCTGATCCTCAATTCCTGCATTTCAAGCGAATAATAAAAATGAGTTTCCAACGTCCTTGTTTCTGTTTAGATGTGTATTTTCCCTGCATTTATCGTTTTTGACCTGTCTTAATCTTTATTATATTGTATTTTCCTATTTCTATACTGTTCTGTAATTTTAACGGCTACTGCAACAATGAGATGTCCCCTTGTGGATCAATAAAGTATCTATGTATCTATCTATCTAAAATCTGGTGTGAGTATTAGTGCTGGGTATTGATTCATATTTCAAGAATCGATTCGTTTCCAATTCTCAAGATTCAGAGTCGATTATCAATCAATTCTGGCGGGTTCAAAGCAGTTGCTACGCTAACATTACTGCTAGTGTCTGACACCATGTTGTTTTGATATCTTCACACCTAGCACGCATGCATGAAAAGTGAGTGGGTTTAAAGTTCACCAGGGGAAACTGTATTAACCCTTTAATAACTAAGCCTCAAAAAGTGCGTCTGGACTTTTTTTCCTCATTTTAGCTGTAAAAAGGGAAGAAAATGTTAAAGGGATCGATCTTTGGACATACAAATCAATCTTTAGGAATTATTATGAGAATCGATTCAGAATCAGAGAATCAATTTTATCAACACAGCAGTTCAACTAGTTGTTGAACTAGTGAGTATGTGCTTCTGTCCCCTGTTCAGACTGACTGACTTCTTTCAAAATCTGCTAGTTAATTTAGTGACTGTGTGCTGTAAGTGTCATAACAGGGTGTATGACAGACAACTACAAAAAACTGAATTTTAAATTGACCTGTTATTACATAATAAAACACCCAAAATGTACATGTATAAAAGGTTTTGAAGTTTTAATATGAACTCTGAACTATATAAAGTAAGTTAAACTCCCAACTACAGCTGTTGTTTTCTTCTGGGATTAATAAAGTTTTTTGAATCTTGTTACCAATTGCTCCACAGTCTTGTAAATGTTCATCAGTACTAACACTCGACTCCCTGATTCTTTTACAACCGATTCATTTACAGTTGAAGCTGAACCATTTTTGAACAATGACACAGTGCTGGACAGTCTGACCAAAATTCTGCCCTCTGTTGCTCCTCAAATCATTATTTCTATCTGATTAGTTTCCTGGTGGCAGGAGAGTGTTCTGTGTGCAGAAGTGAAACAGACCTCTATCGTGTCGGTATAAGTGCGTGGCCACCACAAATGATGTGTGTGAATGATCATCTACGTCAACTGCTACCATGGGGGTCAGTCCCTGTACATACGGAATATGTAGCACTGCATGAAAAGAGGTGTATCTGTACTAGGAAACTATATACACCACTGATTTTCGGGAATATCTACAAGTACCACTGAGCGCTTACATCAAATTACACCAACCTAGGTTACTTCTGGATTGATACCAATTTGGATGTATCCGGTATCCAAGCACTCCACCTCATACATCTGGCAAACATAGAGTTTAGTGGGGATTTCCCATACCGTATATGTCCGGATACAGCTCTTTTCATGCAGTGCTAGGATACTTCCGGATTGATACCAATTCGCATGTATCTTCCTGCTGAGGGATTCTTCTGTGGTACAGCCATTTGTTGCCATGGCAAATAATCCACTCAAGGCTCTTTCAAAGAGACAGTCACACCTCAAGAACCATTTGCATTTTACACCTCTGCTGTTCCCCATTGGTCTTTTATCTCAACATTGATTGGTTGATTTAAAAAAAAAAAAAACCCTTCCACAACCCCAACATCTATTGGGACATTACACAGTGACTTTCCTGTTATTATTTGACTGGTCACACTTTTTGTTTAGCCCCACCCAAGCCCTCATAGCTTAGTGACTTGATTGGTTATTGGGCAGGTATGTAGTCTCCCCACCCCCACTGTACCATACATCCCCCACACCCTTTAAAAAAATAAGACTAAAATAGATACAGAAATGTTTTATTAAAATAAAACCAAACACTTTTAAATATACGAAGCAAAAATAAGAAAAAAAACTGAAAATATGGAGAAAAAAATGTGCAAATATGATGGTGCAAAGTAAAAAAAACGAACAAAAAAAACTCATGCACCGGTGCTTATAAAAGCTCCAAAAATGAATCTTCGTCTGGCCCGATTCCATCAGCTCTAACACGCTGACGGTGTGTAAGAGCATAGCGCATGTCCGACTCCAATCTGGACTGAAGCTGCTGGCAAAGCTCAGACAATTGTGGGTTCCTGTGAGGTGGAGACCTCACAACCCACA
>JAUYWH010000097.1:0-13727 GCA_034779795.1 Ctenopoma multispine
TTTGGTTTAGGGGAGTGTCCTCTTTTGGGTCACATATTACCCTGTTACCTTATGCTTGGCATATATGTGACTTGCCAAACAAAAAGATTTTTCTTTTTTTTGTTTTTGAATAATTAGTAAAGCTATACATTGTAAAGACCTTGTTTATCATTGCTACTATCCCTCCTGTTTGAGACATGACAAACTATGGCTCAAAAGCTGCAGCATTGTCAAACAAGTGTCTTTGTAGAAGAAGCTTTCAGATTGGAACACTTGTTGAATTGTGCTCCTTTTTTTCACACTTGTTTCTCAGTCTGTGGTGCAGTCTACTGCATATCACACAAAATGTTCCATTGGTTTCTCTGTTTCAGATAGAACGATGATTGTATGCAGCACATGTGCAGATAGGTACATTCGTTGGCAGCTGTATGGTATCCAACAGAGTAAGAATAAGGTCTTTGTGATTTATAGATTTGCTTACAGATTTTAGCATGCCTCTAGTTTTTCCACTGTTTGGCAAAAACATGAACATTTTAACTATGGTTATATCAGAATTTCCCCATGGGGATGAATACAGTGTCTGTCTGTCTGTCTGTCTACTTTATCAAGAGGTGTATCTACCACGTCTGGTCTGGGCAACAAACTTCAAGTCATTTCTGTCAGGTACTCATGTCTCTTTTTTTTTCTTCATCATTTTGTGTAAGAAATAATGTAGATGCATTGAGAGTAGTACCTCTCTCTATGGTCAAATGTGGTTGTGAGAGAAGCACTGTTATGCATGATAAGTCGAGGCAGATGGCCGCCCACCCCGAGCCTGGTTCTGCTGGAGGTTTCCTCCATTAAAGTTTTACTCCCCACTGTTGCCTAGTTCAGCTCATAAAACATAACGTATTAAAAATATAGAAAAACCTCAAACATCTCAACAGAATAATGTGGCGATGTTAAAACTGCTGCAGACGCAGAAACTTTTTTTTACTCACTGTAAATAAACTGAGGACCCCTTGACTTAAGACTCCAGGCTGTGACTCGTCTCCTTTTGGTGAAAATCACTGTTTTTACACAGTTAAGATAAACTAGTGTCTGACAGTGTTTTAAGGAGACTGGAGACCATGTGCTGTTCATGTTCTATGGAATATGTGACGACCTTTTTGTTTCTTCACCAGTTTTCACCTGTGAGTGTGAATAAAGTTCAAATTGTCAGGTTAAATAACAGATTTACTTAAATTATCACACTGTATTTTACTAAGTTCGACACCAGATTTGAATAAAATCTGCGGTTTATGTATAAATATGAATATTTTGCACTTTTGAACTGTGTTTCCTGTTATATTAATCTGAAAGTGCTTCATTATTTTTTATGCAAACATTGGAATGAATCTTTAAAAATCTCAAACTGTTTTTTATAAAATAAATGAACTGATTAAATTGATTTTTTATTGAAATGTTGTGATTGTAAGTAACTAAAACCATTATAAACTCAAAAAAGGACATTTAAAACCTGAGAATTATTACCTGAACTTAATGTTCACTGTTTGTTAAATAAAAACCACTGCAGTGTTACATTTCTGTAGATAATTTATGATAATTCAGTTGGCTCCAGTGAACGTCAGTGGAAATGAATAAAGGTGTGTGACTGTAGTAAAGTCAGTACGAGCTGAACTCACACAGTTCTGTTTAATATTTGTTTGGATGAGGTAGTGTAATGGAAATTGCATATTAATATTATGTTTGTTCATTTGTTATGATTTGATTTGTTATGATTGTCTGTCTGCCTGAAACGAAATGTATGTTTGTTTATCTTAGGTGCCAATCTGACTATCATTTCACAGGCTCGCTCATGTATGTTCATCTTGATGTATGTCTAAAGGTTAACTTTAAAATGGTAGAAACATGTTAGACGAGGGGAATGCAGTTTTCACCTTAGCCCTAGATGCAGCCTCTCTGTTTCACCTATGTTCAGCATGACTTATACCCATGGTCATGAGGAACCGTGTTTATGCATATTGTGACCCAGGTTTATCTTATTATTTCATACCACGGGGCCCTGGCTCGATAGGTGGCTCCGAGTCTGATTCTGGCGCTGCCTAGGATGAGTCCAGGGCCGTTGCTTACATTAATCAGAACTTATATATATGTGTACTTTACATATTGTTTTGCCCTTTTCACTCTGTAGACTGTACGACACTCTGTATGACTGAGAGCCTTTCTTTGCAAAGAAATAAATTTAATGAAGCTTTATTTGATTAAAGTCTTTATTTCATCTCTCACCACTGAAAACCCTTATTGTTATTTCCACGACAGTAGAACAGGTTTGTAAGATGGCAGAATGTTAGTTAGCGTGGTGTTTGACCTGGTTGCTAACATGAAGTAGCAGGAGAGATTTACCTGGTTTGATTGGAGGATTATTAAATTGGACTTCATGGTGTTTGGGAAGCAGATGAAGTTTGGTTTATTTGAAATATAAAAACTGCTGTTAGCATGATGGCTAATATGGTTGTTGTATCGTTGTATGTGTAGTGGCGTTAATTCTTCTGATCAGATCATTATGCTTTATATTATTGTAATTTGGTTGCTGTCACTCACAATTGCCTCAATATGCTTTCCTTTAATACTGAGTACTGGATACTGAGCGCATTTGGGTTCTGCGTCCTGCAATGACCCCTTGTTTCTCAGTTAAAGTGAGTTTTCACAGCTGGACAACATTAATGTGAGATGTTAAAAAAAACTTTAGCAAAACAGCTGCATTTCCAGTGGGAAGGCAGGACACCGGTGATCAACCCACGCTAACTGCAGCAAAGTTTTGTTATCTGTGTTGAATGACTCACTCCACGTTTGGCAGAATAAATGGCTCGAAAAGCCAGATTTGGGGGCTTTAGTTGCAGTTAGGGTGATATGTGTTGTATTAACTGTGTGTTAATCAACAGGCAGCTGTCAAGATATCAGGAATATGGCCTTGAAAAATCCACATTAAGCGCTTGTATAAATGTAAATATATGTTGAACTATATTTGTCTGTATCTCTCTCTCCCTAAGTCGCTCCCTCTGTAACAGGCTGGTGTGTGTGTGTGTCTGGGGGGAGAGGAAAAGTGCTGTTTGAGTTCTGAGTGAAAACTGAGGAATCTCGATGCTATATCACAGTTGCGATGGCTGAGTTTAAAATAAATTAGTTGCACATATGTGGTCCACAATAGGGCAAAGTGTCATAGTGTACTTGTAGGTTGAACATTCAGTATTTCAATTAAAGGATGATTCAGTGTGCTTGTGTGTCTGGCTGTGATGTGTTAGTGCTCCACAGATGAGACAGCTCCACTGTCACATTGACTTGTGGGACGTTGCTGTTCGTGCTGGATAGGGTCGTTTTAGGAGAGGTAGATACGGGCCTGACAGGCGTACAGTGTTACTTACAGGACCACAGGAACTACAGGAGTGTATGGTATTGTTTGCAGGATGTTTGATATTCCCATTATTATGTTACCAATGTGGAATTTTTTTCAGGACCAGAGTTGCTAACTACTAATTTTTAAATTTATTTCACACATAAACTGGTGATGATAATGCTTTAGACATGACGTCAACAACACATATGGTTATGAGGATTGCTAAGGGAAGAACATAGCTGACATTAGCTGCTCTTTCTTCCTGCTCCGTACGTGTGTATTTGTATCAGACTTTGTCCAGTATGTGAACTGGGTAAAAGCCTGCAAAGGGGGGAGGAGCAGGAAGAGGATTCTCACTGCATGGCAGACACACTACACACTAAACATCTCAAAGATCCATTTTTATAAGACACCTAGAGGACCTTTCTCTATGCACAATACTGAATTTCTTTTCCATTACACAGGAAACCCAGGCTTCTAGAACATTGTCTTGAGTGAATAAAATTGTGATTATGCCCTAGCCCATGTTGTTCTGTCTGGAGCTCATCGGGCTCTGAGCTGGACGGCTGCCCTACTCGACCTCTGCCCTGTGGCCGTCTGTTGAGAAACGCCAGCGCTACCAGGCCGATCTGAACAACTTAGCCACTAACCATGAAAAGACGACTCTGTCGTGACTTGTCGCTGCCCTGACAAGGAAAGACTGAACATAATAAAGGATGGATCATAACCTGCATGTGACTGGGAAATTCAGTTGTAGTCTCCTCCAATATGCAGTGTCGACAGAGAACTGAGAATATGAATAACGGAGATTGGGCCAGAAGGCTGAGAAGAGCCCAGCTGGCTGTGTACGCTACGCTGAGAGTTCAGGGCCTGGACAACAGAGACTGTGGCCGATGGGGACAGGGCCCCAGATGCAGAGCTCATATGATCTGCAGAGGATCTTAAGCTGCAGAGAGAGGGGGCACTGAGCCAAGAAATGTCCAGATACAAAAGAGGCTGCTGCCGGGGTGTAGGAGGAGGGGGTGACCGGAAAGAGATGAGTGAAACCAAGGACGCAGACAACGCAGGTCACATAAGACACACATGATTATTTTCAGGTAGAAAATACTCATGAGGCACTAAGAGAGAAACAAAAAGGAGAGATTAGCTTTTAGAGTGTAAATCCAAAAGGATTCTCTTTGTAAAAGAATTTTTAGTCTATCACCCCCTCCCAATGAGTTTTGAGTATGTTCTATACTTTCTGTGTGTTTTATTTCATTTATGTATCACAGCTTGCATGGTTTGCCTCTTTGTAATGTACAGCCATTAGATATTGGGGGTTTGTTAGTTCTTATAGCATATTTCTGCTCTGCTAGTTTTTCCTTGAGTTTACGCTTTGTTCTTCCAATATAGAAACAGCCGCAAGGACATTCAAGTCTGTATACTACAAATGAAGTATTATAATTGATAAATGAATGTTTACTATATTGGCAGTTTGATCGGTAAAGAAATTTGTCTTGAGCAAAATTATTGCAGTGATTACAGTTGAATTGAAGAGCACCTGAGGAATACATTTTATATACCCAGTGATTTGTTTTTGGACATATTATTATTTATTAAGAGCTCTGACTCCGACAATAGAAGACAGGCTTTCATTACACTGAATGATAGAAAACTTTTTAGAACCCTAAAAATGTGGTTATTCCAACTGTTTATCACATTCATGTTTGTTATTTATAGGAGAAGCAACAGTGCCGACTTGAAAATAAGTATACTTAGGATTCTGTCCTAATATCAAATCACTTTAGCCAAGGCCAGACTGATGAGACAGCATTTCATCTCTTGTATTATATCATCTTATAGATCGCATGCTCACTGCAATGAAGAACGCTTGTTACTAACTGGTCATACAATCAAGGAACAATGCAATTCAATATTAATCAAACCACTGTGGTCCTGAAATAAAAAGTAAATAGGAAAGGGTTAAATAATTGGGAAAACTGAAAAGTACTATTGTTTTTTTAAGAGGAACTAACAAGATGAGAATTGTCCGTTTTTGTCAGTCTGTCTGTTTTGTCGTCACTGTTACAGGGAAAACAGCTGCATGTATGAGCCAAACCGGCTGGGAGCTGAAAGACCTGGGACCTTGTAGAGGAGACAACTGAGGTACACGACCTTAAGTAAGATACAGAGGCCCAACTCAAAATACAGAGCTGAAGTGATGTTTGTCAAGCTTCAATAGCATCAGCAGCATTGATCATGTGGAGTACGACATGTATCCCAGCAGCAGACACATTAGCTATCAATGGTGATAATGTGATAATGTTTAAAATCTGGAAGGGTTAAATCAAGGATCTAGACGGATTATAAATGACCCGGAGAAGCTTAAAGAACAAGGGTTAACCCGGATACTCTGAATGTTTTTCGATTCTCCAACAATTGGCCACAGCCGGAGAGGAAAATGTCTCTGTGATTCCCCCCCCCACAAAGAAAAGGGTGAGAAGAGGTGACTGATGGAGATATGAACACAGCAGGCATCCAATAAAAGAAAATTTACGCTGATAAGACTGCATAGAATGCAGATTATGTTTGAAGAGTAATGAGTAATGTTATAATAACCAAAAGGGGAAAAGAAGTAATTGTGAATATAAAAATAGTGTTAGGTTCATTATTTTCCAGATTTGAAACGATGATGATAAAGTTTGCTGACCAGCGATTCATTAAGATCTGTCTATCAGTTACTTACTAAAGAATTGTGTAAGACCTGCAGGCACCAGGTGTTACATGTTCTAGAGGTTGCAAATTCCTTTGGTGTTACTTTTCAGGCGCCTCTGGATTTTGTTGTTGACTGGCAAAAATTGCAGACTGCAGTTAAAAGTGGTAAACAAAAGATGTCAAAGAGGGCCTTCTATCAGGCCTGAATAAATTGGGAAGGTTACATCCTCCTACACTACCTACACGGCCCATCAAAGGTAAAAGCATGCAAAACGGTGACACTGCTAATTTATTTAGCAGGGCAAGGTCACAAGGCTAGCCTCTCTAAATTATTCTCCTGAGTAGAGAAGGTCGCATATCCAGAATGTATCGTGGAAGAGTCTACTGAACTGTTAAAATAACCACAATTTGTTTAGTTTCAGCCAATTAAGAAAGATTCTAGCCTTTGCTATGACCTCTACTACAAAACAGCAGATGCTGAACTATTCTAAGCTAGAGGAACCTCTCTTGGCTTTCGTGCACGGTAAACATCCTAAGAACTCATGACCTGACCTTGACATGACTGACTAGAAACTATTTCTTCAGACTATCTGCTGTTGACATTTTGGTTGCTTTAACTCAAAGAGTTTTGGGGAAAACCTGACCCGGGTGTTAGCAGCAGCAGCAGAGAGGTGGTGATGGTCACCTGATATTACTGATACTGAGACATTATGAGCTGATCTTATGGGATTCTCTGATATTGTTGATCTAGTATGGCCAAAGGATTTTTCACCTTTCACCTTTAGAGCCTTAAGTGCTGTGCAGTAGCTTCAACCCATAAAAAGGGGGGACCACAGAACTGTTTGATTGATGTTACCGGGTCACTGAAAATTAGTCCAGGAGATAAAGTGGGAAACATTCTATTGTCGGGGATAAGTTGAAAAAAGTTAAATTTACACTAACATATGTGGTTACTTCCTATATACTGCAGAAGTGGACGCAGCCTCACAGGCAGTGTCTAAAACAAGGAGGTGTCATTTCTCCAACAGCACGACTCTTCATTCATAGTAAGATAAAGCGGAGAATCTGCATCGACAGGATTCAATGTTTATTACATTCATGTATCTGAATTCAGTATCAGATTCTGTAACACTAACCTTAAACCCCTTTTTCCAGGTGTTTTGTTACAATCCGGAGAACGAGGGAGGAGCACATTCACATGTCATCTTGCTCAGGAGGTTTCAAGTCTGGGTTGCAGACTTTGTTTCCATGCTTGGCTAAATGAGATGAATTTGAGTCATTAAGTTGATGTTGGCTGCACAATGAATATTTTACAGCTTATCAAGAGTTGCAAAGGCTGTTGAGCAACAACGGCCTGGGGGTTTTGCAGACCAAGGGACGAAAGAATGCCTTGGTGTTTGATAAAATAATCATAAAATAAAAGGTTTGATGTTAGATAAAATGCTTTTGATAAGACTTGACCCAGAGAGCTAATTCCTAACTACTAACGGTTAACCACAGTTTTGTGTGCAGTACTATGTCTATCTGTTCTGTCTCTCTCAGATGTTTGTTTACAGGTTAAAGCTGCACTGCTTTCTAGTCAGGTTCTAACCGTTTGGGAGCAGGAGGTTTAGTCAACACAGACGTCGTAGACCATATAAGCCAAGAGTCACATTGGCAGAAGAGTCACAGGTCTACGCCGGGGTTAACATCCAGCACAGCGGAGCATAGAAGGACGAGGATGGAGCTGTTTTGATGCAGACCAGCTGTTGGGACGGGGCACCGGGGTTGCCTGTACGCATACCATTCATATTGCACACGTGACTTTGGCCTTATGGGTGTGAGCCAATCGCCCTCAACTGGCCAGTCAGAACCAAGTCCAAGCCAGACGTCATCTGTGGAAGTTTACTACACGATTCAATTTGTTCCATGTGAAAGTCCTCGGTACTGGCCTCTTTACATTTGGTCTCTCTTATTGGCAGTTCTTACTTTTTGACCCTCTATTGCCCGATTTATTGATTAAAGATGTGGATTAAATTGGTCTAAGGGAGGTCGGCTGTTAAGCAGATATTAAAATTAAGGAATCTTCCTTTAACAATGGCACATGCAGCAGGGGTGGCAGATCAACAACTAGCAACATCAGCCACTAAAGTAACTTAACCTGCTGGCAGAACAGGGTTGATGTTGAACATGCAGTATATATGTTTGTACAATCATTGTTGTTGTATTGATCTCTGTTGCCTGTTGTTCTTTTCTCTCTTCTCTTTCCACTCACCCCGACCGGTCGAGGCAGATGGCCGCCCACCATGAGCCTGGTTCTGCTGGAGGTTTCTTCCGTTAAAGGGAGTTTTTCCTCTCCACTGTTGCCTTACGTGCTGCTCAAGTGGGACTGTTGGGTTTTCTACATTATATGTATTTATGTGTTTTCTGTATATATTTATATAATGTGTAAGGTCTTAAATCTTACACTGTAAAGTGCCTTGAGATGACCTGTGTTGTGAATTGGCGCTATATAAATAAAGTTGAATTTAATTGAATTCATCATCACGTGTTGCATTGTTACATATGTGAGTCAGTGACCCTAGCCACTAGCTTTAATCTTAGTTGTGTACAGCTTTCATTTCTGTTTAGGTTGTCCTGTGTGTGATACAGCATTAGAGGAGTTAAAAGATTGTTAATATCTCGTGTCACTTCTTACTGAATCAGAGTCATGATTTTGTTTAGGGGGTTTCGACTTATTTAAGGAGGGGCTATATTGACATTGATGATTAGAGGTGAATGACAGCTAAAGAACTACTGGTGTGTGCAGGCAGATCTTGTCTCTGCAATTATAATCTCTGTAATCTGACATTTCACAGACAAATTCTGTGTACTTGCAATTTGAAAGTATTGCTTCAAGTTCTAGTTGTTTAGTATTTACTGTACAATGACAATTATTATGCAATCTATGCACATTCCCATCTGCCTAACTACATTCTGGTTCACTAATCGATTCACATTTTGGATTGACTGGCTGTGTTTAAATTCTGTCCTCTTTTTCTGAGACAGGTTCTCTGCAGCTGTAAAGCGGTCGCACGCTCAGCGGGCCAAAGAGCAATTTTTCCCTGAACTGTAATCTTATGCCGTCATCACTTACATAACTTTGGCATCCTCTAACTGTGTAATTGTGTATGTGTGTAAAGTAGTTATTGGAGGAGGGGAAAAAGGTATAAGAAGGCCTGAGCCTCAGGTTGTGGGCTCTCCTTTTCTGCTCTTCAGGTTATGCTGCTTCCACTTTAAAACAGCCACCTACATTGTTATCTTACTTATATTTTTGTAATAAAACCCTATATAAATTCAAAATCCAGTCTTCTGGTGATTATGATTTATGAGAGTATTCTGCTACGACAGGAGTCAGTTAAAAAATAATTCAGGTGCTGCAGTTGGTTTCCACTGACTGTAAGACCACATAGCATGATGGGAAACACCTGATCTAAGATCTGATTGGTTCAGGTGTTGGATCAACAACAGGATTTTTAGTAGATTAGTTTTCCCTTTTATTTACTTTGAAACATTTTGATTCATTACTCTGAGCTTTCACTGTGAAGATCGATTCTATTACTGAATAAATGCTTGATGACGATAATGATGCTTGATTGATCAGAAAAGCCGATTGTATCTTAAACTAACTGTTAAATCACAGATTACTCTCAGATCACTAAAATATATAAAGATATTTGAGTTACATTTAATTCTACTAAAATATTTTGAGACTAAAGCGGTAGCTTGGGGCCCCCAAGTGGCCACAGGGCCCGATGCATTTGCATAGTCTCATTCGCATAGTCCGCATAGCACAAGAAACGTTGCTGGTCTGTACAGAGCCTTCTGATGATCAGGGTCTGACTTGTCCACTCACCTTGTTTGTCCTGTAGCTCTATGTCTGTAACCATAACCACGTCAGTAAGGAACCCCCAACCACATTTTATTCTGTGTTTAAGTTTTTATTCTAAACAGTCAAACAGTTTCTAATCTAAAACCAGTTTATCACAGTCTGATCATCGAGACTTAGACGCTAAATACAAACATTGTTGAGATCTAGCAGATCTGAACTATGAGGCAAAAACATTTGACACAATAAATAAAAAAGAATTGACTGCAAAGTTTGAACAGAACCATGATGATAATGATTTGTATTAATGTTGATTTCTTGCAGACCACATATGGACTTGACTCTTGTGAACCTGCAGCTTGGCTCCCCAGACTATCCATTATCTACCGCTTAATAATCACTGGAGCCTATCCCAGCTGTCTTCGGGCGAGAGGCGGGCCAGTACATTAGCAGTGACAGATCGCCAGTCCATCGGGGCCGACATAGAGACATACAGACAAACAACCATGCACACTCACATACACACCTACGGACAATTTCGGAAGAAACATGCATGTCTTTGGACGGTAGGAAAACCGGAGTACCCGGAGGAAACCCACGGGGAGAACATGCAAACTCCACACAGAAAGGCACCCGTGAATCGAACCCGGAGGCGACCGTGCTAACCACTACACCACCGTACGCCCTCCCCAGACTATATACCTGCAAAATTCTATGGCAGGATGGCAAAACTACACTGTGTACTGTTACTGACAGTTTTACTTTTGGAAGATACAGGCTGGTTTTCTTTTAAGCCGTGAAAACCCCTCATTGACTCTGTATCTTTACTATGATGTAGATTGTTTTCATGCAATATAAATATATTTCTTTCATCTTCTACTGTATTATCTTTCACTTGTTACTATTCAGAACTGATAATAAACATCAGTACAGATACTTTTCATGATGTGACTGTTGTGGATATTTATTCCTGCTGCAGTAACAATGATTTTACCTTCTTGTTCAGTTTCTATGTGAAATCTGACACTAAATTAATCTAAATGAACACAGCACAACAGAACTTTGGACTCTATCCAATCTCATTTTGTCTTTTCAGTAAAATGTTGTGAGATAGTTTTTTCCTCAGACATTTGAATCTCTAATCTATAAACTAGATTTTGTCCTGATGTGGTTTTATAGGACCAGGATCTCCTGAGAGGACTTGGTGGGACAACACAGGTGAGCAGGTACCTGTGTTGTCATTTAAAGAATCACAGCTGTAAGTATTAGATATAAAAAGATCTTATGTGTCACTAAAGGAAAAAACTCATCAGAGCTGCAGTCGCAGAGGTTTGTCCATAAAAACACAGAATCCAGATTCAGAATCCATCTTTACTCTTCAGAGACATGTATGAGGACAGTGCTGAGGTGGTCGGCAGGTGTAATGGAGCAGGATGGAGGGATGGGGTGAGATGGAGGCAGATGATCCACTGTGGTGACGCCTAAAGAAGCTGAAAGAAGAGGAAACTGGATCAGAGTCAGAGCAGCATTACAGACCATTCACCTGGGTGAGTTATAAGAAAGTAATCAAGGACTTAAACTCAGATAATTCAGCAAACAAACTACTAACAGACAATTTCAGGGTTAAACCCAGAAATCTACAGCTATGCCACAAAATCCCACCAGGGGGCACCAATGATCTGTAACTGAAATCTACCTCCAGGCTAATTGAATGGAGACAAAAAGATGATTCTGACCATTCATCTCTGTGAGATCTAGTGAATGAATAACAGCTCGTCTGTGAGAGTTTTCTTTAATATAACCGTAGAAATAAAACCTTAATGTGTGACTGTAAAAATGTCCACGCAGTATTATCACGAGGATTCAAATTCTACCTTATCATTTTATTGTCTCTCAGTAAATATAAATAAATAGGAAATATTTACAGACTGTGGTCATATACAGAAACATATACACTACAATTCTGAAACTATACAAACACTTCAGTAAAGTTCAATTAGTCTTAAACAAAGCTGTGTCAAATTAAATCAAAGGTTAATGTAAATGTGCTTAATTAGTTTCCAGCCCAGGTTTGTAGGGTCGATGCGTCACTCGGTCGCCATATTGGGTCGGGGCGTCAGCGCCTCCTCATGTGTGTTTGTAAGTGGACAAAAGTGTTTGTCCACAATTCAAATATCATCGAGTTTAAGTTTAAAAAAGACAACACGTAACACGTCGTTGGTTTAAATTAAAATATGTTAAAGTATCAAAACTAAATTAATTAATTTAATTTAATGTTTGACTGAGTGAAGGATAAATTATGTTCATATAACAAATTAATCATGTTAACACTAAATACTCTAAAGTATACATATACATATAGTATACATATAGATATACATGTAGTATATCTAAAGAGATACATTTCAGCCAGTGTAATGTTTTTACAAAACCAGCACATAAGTCCGTGGTCTTCTTTCTTCTATTTTTTTAGTGGTCTGAACGAGGCAGAGTCCCGACCCAACATGGCGGCGCGACAGACTGGTTTCAGAATCCTGGACGTGAACAGAGGTCTGTGATCACCATCACCATCACCTGTTTCTGCGCCGCCGTCTTAATGAAGGACGCTGGAAACAGAGAATAATTCATCAAAGATGGGGATCGTAACGATTTTGTGTCTCATGGCTGGAAAAAGATTCTGTGCAAACACAGGTAAGAAAAACGAAGCTTGTTCATCGTGAAGTGATGCTGAGAGTCAGGTCTCATCTTCAGCTTAATAATCAGCTAAATACTGAACAAACTGAAGAATTCACAGCGTCAGAGTTTATGATCTCATCATGTGGATTTAATACAGCAGATGAACAGGCCTGATGAAGACAGTTAATCAGAGTTTCTGTGTCTAACATGAGATCAACAGCACTGATCACATGTTGATCCTTGTAACTGTCAGCATCACATGATTGTCATTGTTAAGTGTTTTAAGTTTGATTTGCTGTTTATACTTTATTTTGAAGTGACCTTTATTTTGAAGTTACAAAAAATGTCCGTCGGCCTGCTGTCGGCAGAAAGGTAGAGAAGTAGCGATAAAGGTAATAAGCATGTCGCAGCTGTCATAAGAAGAGTAACATAAGCTGAAGAGTTGAAGATCTGAAGATTATCCCTTTGTAGCATGCAGCCAACGAGGTATTTATTTTATTTCTTTGTTTGTATTTTACTTTGTTAAAATGTTATTCCACATGCTGTGCATGCTATTCTTTTATGTTAAGCTAATGTTATGTCTAACTACGTCCTTACTGTGTGTGTCTAGTTTTCACGGTGAATTTGAAGAGATTGCGAATAAACCAGTAGCAAGAGAACCACCTGTGTCTGCCTATGCTTCGGGGGATCTATAATCCTGTTGAACACATCACGTGAACGGGCATTTGTTAGATCAGTATAGACGTGAATCCTCTGTGTCTTTGTGTTTGCTGTCACTACCGCTCACCCCCAGTCCCTAAATCAGCTCCATCCCCTTAATTAGTTCATTAACTCTCCCTCACTGTGTGTTTCTGTGTTTATCATATTTAACCTTTGTAGAAAATAAAAAAGTGTCTGTGTGTGTCTGTGTGTGTGTGTGTGAGAGAGAGTGTGTGTGAGAGAGTGTGTGTGTGAGAGAGAGTGTGTGTGAGAGAGTGTGTGTGTGAGAGAGTGTGTGTGTGAGAGAGTGTGTGTGAGAGAGAGTGTGTGTGAGAGAGTGTGTGTGTGAGAGAGTGTGTGTGTGAGAGAGTGTGTGTGTGAGAGAGTGTGTGTGAGAGAGTGTGTGTGTGAGAGAGAGTGTGTGTGAGAGAGTGTGTGTGTGAGAGAGTGTGTGTG
>JAUYWH010000098.1:0-13712 GCA_034779795.1 Ctenopoma multispine
TGTTGTAGGTCCTGCAGTACTTGTTGTTTGACCAAGTGTTGTTGTCATTGTTGTAGTTGCAACGGGAGTTGTTGTTGATACTGCAGTTGCTGTCAGAGTAGGTGTAAATGCTGTAGAAGAAGGTGGTGCTGTTGTAGTCAGAAAAGTTGTTGTTGCTGCCATTGTTGTTGTGGCATCAGGAGTTGCTGGAGTGTTTGATGTTGGTGCTGAAGTAGTTGGTGTTGCAACATTTGTTGTTTGCAGAACAGCAGTTGTTGCTGGAGCTGTTGCAGTTTGAGCAAGTGTTGATGGTGGTGCAGTTGTAGTTGTTGTGGAGGCAGGCATTGTTGTTATTGCCACATTTGTTGTTGTGGGAGGAAGGATTGTTGTCTGTACTGCATTTGTTGTTGTTGGAGAAGGAATGGTTGTTGTTGGAGAGGTTGTTGGTGCTGTTGAAGTTGTTGTTTGACCGATTGTTGTTGCCATAGTTATGGTTGTGGCAGGAGTTTGTGCTGCAGTTGCTGTCATAGCAGGTGTTAATGCTGTAGTTGTAGAAGTTGTTGTTGTTGTTGTAGTCAGAGCAGTTGTTGTTTCCGCCACTGCTGTTGTGGCATCAGGAGTTGCTGGAGTGTTTGATGTTGGTGCTGAAGTAGTTGGTGTTGCAACATTTGTTGTTTGCAGAACAGCAGTTGTTGCTGGAGCTGTTGCAGTTTGAGCAAGTGTTGATGGTGGTGCAGTTGTAGTTGTTGTGGAGGCAGGCATTGTTGTTATTGCCACATTTGTTGTTGTGGGAGGAAGGATTGTTGTCTGTACTGCATTTGTTGTTGTTGGAGAAGGAATGGTTGTAGTTGTAGAAGTTGTTGTTGTTGTTGTAGTCAGAGCAGTTGTTGTTTCCGCCACTGCTGTTGTGGGAACAGGAGTTGTTGGAGTGGTGGATGTTGGTGCTGCAGTTGTTATTGTAACATTTGCTGCTGTAGGAACAGGAGTTGTTACTGGAGCCATTGTTGTTGGAACAGGTGTTGATGGTGGTGCAGTTGTTATTGTGGGAGAAAGGGTTGTTGTTTGTAATGCATTTGTTGTGGGAGAAAGAATAGTTGTTGTTGGAGAAGCTGTAGGTGCTTCTACAGTTGTTGTTTGACTGAGTGTTGTTGCTATAATTGTAGTTATAGCAGGACGCTGTGCTGTTGTGGTCAGAGAAGTTGTTGTTGCCGCCACTGTTGTTGTGGCAGCAGGATTTGTTGGGGCGGTTGATGGTGCTGAAGGTGTTGTTGTGGGAGCAGACACTATTGTTGTATGAATTGCTGTTCCTGTAGCAGTTGTCATGGTAGGAGAAGGTGTTGTTGTCTGTGCTGCATTTGTTGTTTGAGCAGGTATAGTTAATATAGTTGCTATTGGAGGAAGTGTTGTAATAGGTGCTGCAGTTGTTATTGAGGGAGTAGCAGGGATTATCGGTGATGCAGTTATTGTTGCCACACTTGTTGTAGGAATAGAAGTTGTTGTTGAATCAGTTGGAGCAGATGTTGTTGTTACTGCACGTATAGCTGCCATTGTTGGTGCTTCAGTTGTAGTCTGTGCATTTGCCATTGCTATATCCAAAGCAACTATTGATAAGTGAGAGCAAGTCAAAAATTGTATTACATCATGTCACTTTTCCATCTTGTACCATAGTGTGAGAAAAAAGTTAATATTTATTAGTTATTTTATACATTTAGTCAATATTTAGGGCATAATTTAATAAAGGAAAATTTTACAGCATAGAGAAAATGCAAATACACATGCAATATGATTTATGGTGGTCCCTGTCATACTGATATTTCATTGCTGTAGCTCATCAAAGTGATTATTAGCCTCTCCCACTAACAGGTTTAATCCCTTTAGATTAAATTTCCTCTTGTGTTTATTGTGGTCATTCTCCAAACTCTCCATGATAGACAACAGTGAAACATGCACTTGTAAGTAAATTAGACCCATGCTGTTTGTCATCAGTGAAAGACCTAAACCACAAAGAAAGTTTTTGTATAGTGCAACAATGAAATTAAACTGCTGATAAGTAGCCAACATTCTTAACCACCTTACCAGGCCAAGATGTTTCGTTCTGCCTCCACAGAACTAGTTGAGTTTTTCACTTAACAAGCCTATTCAAGGCAGGTGTGAGGTGAAACCAACCTGGGGGATACATTTTTGGCCACTAGCCAGCCTTCCTTAGGTTGAAAAAGTTCTTTAGAAGCAGAACAAAACTTCTCTACCTTAAAGAAAGAAGTCCAATTGCCATGACTCAATCTTCAGACAACTTCACCTGGTTGACTGAAAATCTTCACATACATCTTACCAGGTCAATGTTGAAAATACCCTAACCATATGTGTAATTCACTGTAAACTTGGCAATACATTTTAAGTACGTATAAAGATCAGTTAAAATGCAGCTTGCAGTTTGATTTTCTGCAGTTTGATATCTGATAATAAAATAAGTGTTATAATAGAACATATGAGATAATGAACGAAGTGTGGGCAAGAAACTCATACAGCTTTTCCATTATTTTGTATCAAGAAACTTAAATATATCTTAGCATTAGTTAGCTCACCCATTATAATCAGCAGCTTTGATTTCTGTCCAACACCCATCTTGTCTTCCTTTAAACACATAAAATTGGAAAAAACACAGTATATCAAAAGCTTGTGCATTACAGTTAATAGTTCCCAAAATCATCATTTATTTCATGTTAGTGTTGGTATGTGTATGTGTATACAATTCATTTTTAAATAGTTAAAATAATTTTAGATATTTAAAAAGCAACTAAACAGCTACTAGAAAATGTTTGAAATCATAGTTTCAAAGTAGTTATATTTATTGGAATACACAGTATTCAATTAAGTAATTACTGAATCCATCATTTTAATACTTATTCTTTTTATGTCATGTACATTTTAGGTAGTGAGATTTCTTAGGTTTGTCTTGATTGGAGTGAATTCAATGCATCGGAAGTATGATATTCAAAAATACTGAATGTCTGAAGATCTGTAAGAATCCTCAAACCTTAAACATTTGGATCTTTTATTTTCACACAATGGTATAAAAAATATAAATACAATAGTTACTTTCAATGATGCTGACGACAGCTTCTTACATAAGATTGCTACTGCGTTTTTGAAGGGCAATTTTTGATACTTCCAGCTGTTTTTTGTTTGTTTGTTATTATGCTGCTGTTATTACAGATATTATCATTAAAGGAAAAAAATGTATGTTGATTGTGGTTTAAAAAATGTTTGTTTGTAAAAATCATGTCAAGAATCTTGAAGCTATTTTCTGTCCAAAAAATTTACTGAGCAGATAAAGCATAAAATATTTTTTTGGACAATTACTATCATCCATTCATCCATCCATTATCTACCGCTTATATCAATTTTTATAAATTCAAGACAATGCAAATAGTGGCAAAAGCTACATTTAAAAATTATCAGGTATTTATATTTTCAGTAATTTACAGGCTTTTACTGAGACAAGCACACATTTTGTTTTTCAAATCATCTTTATACATAAATACTTTTATTAGGTTATTTCTTTTTTTCTGCTGTTTTGTGTGATTGAACAGTGAAACATTTTTTTAGAGTCTTGGGGTGTTCTAAAAAATCAGAGATCTTCATCATACAGCTATGTTTGTACTGAAACAAAACAACACCATGCATGTGGTGTAAGGACAGTTTAAAATGTGCTAAGGAGAAAAAATAATGCAGAGAGAATCTCTAGAGAGCTAACCCTAATCTCCAATCTGTGAAAATATTCACAAGCATTTACCAGGTTAAGCTCTAGCACAATCACAAGCTGACCTTAGAAAATACCTTATCACATAACAATCATAACTCTTATCTCACTTGATAGGATCCTCAAGTATTTCTTTTGAAATGATTGCATTTTTACTGTGAAAAGACATTGTGAGCAATATATGCCATGAAGATGAAAAAGGAAAACAACTCATATATCAGCAAGAGAAAAACTGAATATTTGTCACTTTATATGTGAGGACATGGATTAATGGTTATTGATGAAACACATTGCTATGACAAACTAAAACTAAAGTTTGTTTAAATGTACTATGTATAATCTGTACAGACTGTATCTACTTACCTAAAAAAAGAGTTGAGATGAAAAGTTATTAATTCCTCCTTGTTTTCTGGTTTAGATGTTTGATCCACTAATTCAGTGTTTCTTTGTTTGATCGTTCTTTTTATTCAGTCCGCTTGACATCTGTAACTTTGTAAACCATGCACCTTCTGTGCATGTCTTCTTACATTCCATATCTCTTTTGGCCTTTATATTGGAATGGAACAAAGGCTGATGATCTGACTCATAGGTGAAACATCTTCAGAAATCTCGCTGTAGTAATTAAGAGAAAAGAACACAACACTGTAAAGTGTCACTCTGAAAGGCTGTATCACAAGTTCAGTGAGATTTTTGGGTCAGTGCAAAGGCATACTCCCTTTCATGTTGTACAAGAAAGGCAACATGCATTCCACCTATATCACTAAAGTTTGACTAGTGTTACAGCAACTTACAACAAATTAATATTGGGGTTTTGGTGAGGTGAAATGCAGCAGAATAAAGCATAAGAGAAGTAACATAATTATGGAGCTGCAATTCAAATATATTCAATCAGTATTGCATACACAATTTGGTTTTATCTGAGTAAAAATGTAAGTTGATCATACAGTACAGTTAAATTACACAATGGTATTGTTTAAAAGCAGTTTATAGCTTAAATTAATTTAAGATCAGATTTGTCCAGTTTATGAAGAACTTATTAAGTCTTAAACATTTAAATAATGTCTTTCTTTTCCATTTACTTTTTTTAGTTGACATTATGATGTAGCATACTGTGTCTAACTGTCCTATTTTTAAGTCATTTTCAGGACACATATCCTTTAGTTTTAGTGACGTCTTTGGCTATGTCGTCTAGCGTTGTTTTTGCACTGTATAGAAGGACAGTATATATAGGTATAGACGTCACCTGTCAATCAAAATATACTGTGAGTTATGTATTATTCCCGGCTCTTTCTCATGGTTCAGATTAACCTCTAAAAGTTAATCTGAACTTAAAAAATAAAAAATAAAAAACTCTATAGTAATGCATCTCAGAATTTTAAATCTGAAATGTTCTGTTTCATTTGAATCATAAGAAACATGCAGCTTCAGGTCATGGGATGCTCCAGGTCACAAGTTGCTAAGTTAAGCAATTGAAAAAAGACTAAATGAGAGGTGACAACATATTTCACAGTACATTAGCATTTCACTGCATATCATACTGTGTATGACTGTGCATGTGACAAATAAAATTTGAATTTGAATTATTTGACTACTTATCTACTACTACTACTTAACAAATAATTTATTCATTTATAAATAACATCTTCACGTGTAGCAAGCCGTGACTGTCTGGATTTGCTTGGTTAGAATATTGCACGTTGCTAAGACAATTTCTCTGTGAAAAACATGACAATGGATTGACTGAGACCATACTGTATATAATCTCTCCACATTTATAATGTTGGTGGTGCAGCTTCCTGGCAATAATACTAGTGAAATTGTAGTTAAATTCTCAGGATGTTCACTCTCTGTGTCACAGTGATCACAATACTATATTGGGTAAGGGTGTTACTTACCCAGACATACAGAAAAATAAGGTGGCTAATGTGGGGTGGCTACTTATCAGTTTTGATCAGCAAGGCAAGAAAATGAAATGAAAAATAGAATTTCTTTTCAGGAGGCCACAGAACAGACTGCTAAGTTAGTTTAGAGGGAGTGTCCCACTTTGAAAGATTTGAAGAAATATTCCGGAAATAAATATGAATTCAGAGTCTGACTGTAAATGGGATGGAGAGGGTGAGAGAGAGTCTCAGTCAGCCCAGCAGCCAGCCTGTATCCAGACCACCTCTCTTTCAGTGTCTTGGCAGCCTGCAGGGTGACAAAAAGAGAAGACAATTCTAAAAAAAAACATGAATCTAAATTGAACTTTTTTAACCACTAAATAATATATTTATAAATGTAGAAATAATGGCTGCTCTTCTGTGTCTTTTATGGTCAATCTCACCTTCAGGCTGATTACTAGATTTCATTAATCCATTATCTAAATCACATTTCCTGTTAAGCAGGGCTAAACGTGAACTTTAACTAAACTTTCAAATGTCCCACTTAACAACCATGGTCCAATAATAACCCCCTATTAAAATATATATTATAGCCTATACAGTAGTATAATATTTTGTTTCTGAACTCAGCAGAAGGTTTTCCAACAGTGGTCACAAAATGTGACTGAATGGTTTCAGTCTAGAGCCCTGCTTTCTGATTTTGATTTGTCCTGATTTTAAACTTTTGACATATCACAAACCAGATTAATAATATATGAACAACTCAGAAAGTTGGTGCTACTCAGACTGGTTTTCAGTTAAATTCATTTTATTTATATAGTGCAAAATCAACACAATAAATTCATCTCAATGCACTTTACAGTGTAAGATTTAAGACCTTGCAGAATATACTTGTACATGTGTAATGACAATAAAGTTGAATCTAATCTAATAGAGAAAAACCCTTTGCCTCTCCAAGTGTAAAAAAAACTGGTTTAAAATTAAGCACTGGCTCCGGACCAGCCCTGGAACTGGTTTGGTGGAAAAGGTGTATCTATCTGAACAAGGCATTCCCCACTCTTATCTTTTTCACAGTCTCTTTGAATCTCAGTGAAACACACACATAAATACACACACGTCGTAAATAGTTTTACCAACCTCAGAAGTATTTGTACCTTGTGTTTTTGCTACAATTTTATCTGAATGCAAGTTTCCACTTCACTTGCCTTAAACCTATTGCTACTGTAAGTCTAGTTATAATTAAGACTAAATGTAAATGCTAACAATTTATTGCATTTAAATTCGGATCACTACAATTTATGCTTATATTTTTTTATGGCTCACAGTGCAACCTTGAGCTGAGCATGTTTAGAGGAAGGTTATCACAGCATGAGCAAATCATCTCATACTTCCAAAAACCTGATATGAAAGAGAATATCTTTTATAGAATTTATTTATAGGATAGAGTTTCTTTTCCTCTGGGAAATTGCAGCAATATTTTTTATGTAAATTGTTTGCTCTTTTTAAGTCTCAGTGGGCTTTACAAGGTCCTCCACAATGACACCCTCTGCCTTTAGACCCTGAAACTGGATAAGGAACATACACACATGGGTTCTCAACTTATCATTGTGACACACATTTTTTTCACATCTCATTTAATGTTTGCTTCCCATATCTAATATTTCTAAAGTATTTACACTTGATTAGTTTATAACATATTATTCAAGTTGTATTAAATTTAAATATTTGCAATTTGAACTTAAATTGATGGACACGTAGGTAAACCAAATGAGGAGAATGGTTTTTAACCATCTTAAACTCACTGTTCACAAGCATTAACCAGGATGAAATGCCCTACAGCAAAACATCTGAGCACCATTAGTACAGGTATGTTATAACCTCACCCTGCCTTCTGACACCACCACAGAAAAAAACTAAATAGTTATCTTCAAAAACTAATTAATTTATCACATTTATAATCATTATTACATTTAATTACATTGATAGGCTTGGAAGGCTATTGTTACAACAAAAAATGCTTATATGAACACATTATGAAAAAACATATATTTCTAGATTACTTCGCACAATGTTGACATTCCTGTGACGTACATCTCCCTTCATGATAAGTTTATGTGTCACATTTTTAACCTCCACAATAAATGATAAGCTGAACAGAAAAAAATGCTTGACCGTCCTACATTTAAATAAGTTTTCAGCACTCATGCCTCTCTGTGGGTGAAATATCTTTACGTGATCTGGACAAAGTAGCACAAAATGAGCCTCCACATTGTCTACTCCTGCTGGCATGCAACCCTTGCTAGCCTGAACATTAATTTTCTCTTGTCGTTGATCTTTAAATTCTGGTTCTGGAAAGGCCAAATAGCCAGACAACACAAACCACACTTTAAAAGTTGCAATTTCAGTTTCCAGTTGATGGTTGCTTGGATGGTATGAAGCTTGACAAGTTATCAACAATCAGCTGCTTCCAAACAATAACAGAGGGTGTGTTGGTTTCTGCGCTTATATGTCAGAGGGCAAAATATAATACTTGAAGTATTAGATCTGTTTACAAACCACTTCAATTCAATTCAGTTTTATTTATATAGCGCCAAATCATAACAAAAGCCATCTCGAGGTAATTTACATTGTAAGACTTTACAGAATACTTTGATTATAGTTAATGTTTTGAACCACCCTCTATAGTGGTCTGAGCAACTGAATTGCTTTTTTAAATTAGACTGGAGAAATTAGGTTTCAAAATAAATTGTTTAGTTTCAGTGGTAGCTTTTAGTCTTTTGCACAATAATAGTCTGTTAGAAATAGTTTTTTAGTGTGAAAGTCATCATGGAAAATAAGGTGCAACAATGGTTTGTGGTAAAGGTTATACTAAGTTTGATGTGAAAGAAGAACAACATATCTTAAAAAACAAGTATCACATAGCAAATGTAATTTATGGTCCACTCCACCCCACTATTCTTTGCTCTGTAAATAAACCTGATTATACATACAACAAAGGGAGAGATTGGTTATTTGTGAGACACTAAAGAAATTGAATTGCAGAAAATATCACAGTGAATTGGATTTAACTAAGTACCACCACAGAAGCTCACTGATGCCCTGATTCAGGTCTTGGAGAGCTACCAGGGCACCATCCACTGACTCTTCAGGAGTATACTCACATGTTTACATGCCTGTCCACGTGCTTACAGGCACGTGCACAAGTGCACACAGGCACGTGGAAGACGCACACACTTCTGAGTCATATTAATTGCTGTGGTAAAATTCCTACCTGGATGAGACTTAATTAGAATTAAAATTGTCACATTGATATTCAGTGTAATTGTTATGTCACTGATTTTCACCAGTAAGATCGAAAGTGTGGTTTAAGAGTTCCATTTTTTTAGCAGTGTAGTAGCCAGCTGTATCAGATCCTTAATGTGCTCATATTTATAAAGCACAATTAAATTGATCAATAAAAACAATGATAATATTTTATTTGTTCTTTTGATAGATAAATAAAAAAAAAATCACATATATAAGTTTTCACTGCATTTTAGAAAATAGCTAAGCTTTTCTGCACATGAGGTTGTAGTTCTGGTCAGATAAGTATGTGTTTAGTATGTTTGGTAAATCACCCTCAAACTTTTTTTCCTCATATAACCCTTGGTGCTCTATAAGATCTGCCTGCTATTTTGTTAGGTATTCAGACTGGGGTATTGTGGCAGTGAAGAGGCTTAAACTAAACACTGTTAAGTTTGTTTTGATGTAAATTTTTTGAAAATCTGGTTTGTTCTGGTTGAAGACCAAGAGTTTATTCCTATAATGTTTAAGAGATTTTGTGCAAAAATAGGCCAGGTCTTGTAAATTAAGACAGCCCAGTCCACTGTAAAAACTCCCATGACCTTTTATGGCTATTCCGCATAGTGAACTGCAGGGTCAAAAAGAAATGGCAAGTTGTGCAAGAATCATCCATTGTCAGATGGTTTTGACATCTCATTTCAGAATCATGTGTTTCATGCTTCTTATTGCCCATCATGTAGTAGGCAGGTAATATTGCTCTGATACATCAAAATAGTTTAATTCATTTAAAAATTTATTTAATTAGGTTTTTTTAGCCTATGTTATTTGTAAGGGACCATGTGACCTTTTTATGTGATGTAGCCTATGAGAGTAAACTTGAAGTTTGCTTCTGCATACCGGTCAATACTGTATTTTATTAATTTAACTGAATATCAACAGAAAATTAGCATTATTACAGCACCACAATGACAGCCATAAGTAAAGGTGATCTGTGCCACTTTATTGATTATTGTGGTTATAAAGTTCCAAATTAATAAAACATATCTAATTTATATCCAATAGTGTAGATTGTATTTGTTGGTTTCACATCACAGTGTACAGTTAACACAGCACCAATTTAGGGCCGATATACAGTGCTTCTGAACACTCCACTCCTCCCATTCAACAAGGGAGCCTGATCCCAGTCTTTGATAGATTTGTACAAACAAATTACAAGACTGTAAATATTGACTTTAATATAATCCAACAAAAACTCATAGTATTATTTAAAAATAATTCATAATCAACAATAAAATAGGCAATCCTAACTTCACATTAGAAAAAAATGTATGTACAGTACCAGTATTTTCTGGTCAGAATTATGCTCATGCTAACTACCCTATGTGGTTGTATAATAATTTTTCATCCCTCAATTATGAAAACCTTCTATGCAAGTAGACAGGAGAAAACCCACTTTAGTGCTGTTGGATAGACAGGTGAAGCTAAGACGTTCAACCCTTGTGCAAAAATAACTCAAGGGTTAGTCAAAGTAAACACAGACAGGCCCTGAGGTATAGCCAGTATTATTATGCAGTGAGTGGTGTACCATTAAAATACTGTATGTAAGTGTTAACCGAGACAAAAAAAAAAGCGTACATGGATGGTCAAAATTCATGGCGTCTCATAGAGCGAAGCAAGGAACCCTTTCACATTAGTGTGTGACACACAAGATTTGAAGGCAATAGCTCTGTTCCGCAGTCAGTCTTTGCCATGCAAGGCTTTGACATGTATGTGTTTACGGAAGAAACATTAAATAACAAGTTATGTACTATAGCTCTAATAAGCTCTAATAATAATAATAATAAAAATATTTGTAACAATATTTCAAATATACTCCATTCATTGAATGTGTTCTTAGACCCGCCCCTGACTTCATAATAAACATTATGCCGTAATAAAAATTATAATCTGTTTAATGTAGCCTACTCCACTGACAGTATTTACATTATTTTGCATGGCATACAAATCACTTTCGTCGAAAATCATTCAATTTATTGTAAAACAAATGTATGTTCACAATGCACCAGTAAGAGCAGACTGTAGTGTAAGTTGGAAACAAAGTAGAGACAGACATTAACTATTTAGTGCATACAAACGTTTCATGGTTTGACAGGGGATTGATGTTGTGGCTTGGCATTGCTGCCACTTATCTCGTGAGAAAAGAGTTGCTGCAAATCAATACAAAGTTGTTGAGTGTTCAGCTTCCAGGTTGGTTTCTTCCGAAACAGGGGTCTGCAACCCTGGTCCTCGGTCAGAGATAGCTGGAAAACATGCAGGGCTGCGGCTCTTGAGGACCAGGGTTGCAGACCCCTGTTCCAGGACAACAATGATCCTTACACTTGTCCTTTGCAGTCAACAAAAGTCAAGCTGTTAATATCTATAAGACATTTTGACAAACATATTCGACATTGCTCTCCACCACCACCATGAAAACACAGAATGAGGGTATGTTCTGTTTATTGCTAATATGTTATGAGATAAACTTAAATGTTTAAAAATATTTATTTTAAGTGTATCTACTAATTTAGATAAACATAAAAAAACTTATTTCAACTGACAAAACTCAGTTAAGTGCAACCTGCTGTTTAGTCTTCCTTTTGTTGAATGTGATTTATTGTGTGAGCGTGCGCAGCTCTCTACCTGCAAAAAATTAACCAAACCTGAAAAACTGGAACATAATATCAGCCTAGTGTTGGGCTGGTCCAGGGTGCAGCCTAACACAACCAGTTCTTGAATACAATACATGTGTGCTCTCTGAATACACAGAATTTACTCTTTAGCCATTGTAAGATTAAATAATCAAATATATAAAATTATATTTTATACTTATAATATACTTATTTCAACAATATATACATAAAACCTCACAGCAGCAGTGTTGTTTGCATGTTTTTACCCATCTATGGTTTTTAATCTGATATGGTGATAAACTCAGCTACAAGTGTTTCCTGAAGTTTTCCACATAATATTCAAAGTGATATATTACTAACCTGGATACTGAATGTCACAGACCACTAAAATTAACAAAATAAACCAACATAAAATACTTAATCTTCTCAACGAGCAGCGGGGCTGCCGCGGTCCCTCCGCCAAACCAAAGCGCTCACAGACGGATCAGTCCTACTGCAGCAGTGCTCCCGGAAGACGTTCACCCCTCTACTTAGCTTTGCCATGCAGTTTTTCTCCTCTTCCTCCATTTTCCTCTCTGCCCCTGAAGGATTAGTCTCTTTTTGCGACACTGTTATCTTCAACCTGCTCTTTGAATGCGCCCTGCAGCCTTGTTACAGAGGAACCAGAGGAGCCACAGAGTCACTACAGCAGCACCAGCAGAGCTCTGTTTTCATCACACTGTGTTTTTGTACAATAATATACATCTGATAATATGTCAGTCAACACTCCCACATGAAATTAACGAAAAATGAAATAATATTTTAATCACAATAAAGTTATTTGCTCTTGGGGGTCCTCTAGTGGTGATCGGGTCTCTACGCAGGTGCTTAGTCCGCTTAGCGGTCGGGCCGGCCCTGATACATTCAAAAGGTCTTGGTGGAGGAAAATCTTTTCAAAAAGAAAAATGAAAGTATGCATATTAAGTAATGAGTGTGACTATGCTGATACCCTAAAACTGAAGCAATGTTGCAAAAATTAGTTATTTTTCCTGACATGTTTACAGGAACACAAGGTAGTAAACACCTAAACAAATAATTAAGGTAAACTGTCCAGTGGAGGTTGTGTTCTCTGAAATATGTACACATAATGCTGCTCAATGGCAGGTCTGTCCACCAAAATAATTGTTCTTGTCAGATAAATATTGTATACCATGTAAATATGTAAATATAAAAAATATATAATGATTGTGTAAACAACCAAATTTTTGCTTTGCCTACATTAACTGAGCTCAGCAAATGATCGATGATCAAATCACAGTCACAGTCAATTTAGTTTGGAGTCCTGTAGTGACTAGTGTAGTGTATGTCAAAAAAAACTGAACCCATAAAGTGAGCATAGAGAAGCACACTTCTCTAATGTGTGTGATGGCTCCACCTGGTGATAAATATGGGTATACTTACATTTCTTGTTAAGAGAAAAATATACACAGAGATATCCACAGTCTTAAAAAATTTTTAAGTTTTTTTTAAAAGTTTTTTCAGTTTGATTACTTTTCCTTGTAAAATGTTCATTATCAATCTAGAATAGTTCTGTGTAAATACTGCATTATAAAATAACTAAGGGCTCATTTTCTAATCCAAAGAATTGCTTAAAAGTCTAAACCTCTCTAACACATGTTGTATATATTTTCTTAAATTATAAAATAAATGCATAACAACATGTATCACCAATTAAACCTACTTTAAATTAGCAAAGTAAGTAAAAATTTTTACTTTTCTTTGAGGTCCACAGAGCTACACATTCATAATATTGCAAGGATGGTTAACAATTATTTTCATTTTTAATTATGCTATGGTCTTCTCATTTAATGTATTGTTTTCCTTGTATAACATTATTAAATAATGTAAAATGTATGTTATATTCCAACAACAGTTAATATGCACAAAGCTAAAACCATTGGAGTAAGTCCAACAAATCCAACAAGTAATACAAATTTGCTGTACAGAATTGCCATACGTGTTCTGAAGTAATTTCCATTGTCAATTCAATTCAATTCAACTTTATTTATATAGCGCCAATTCACAGCATAAGTCATCTCAGGGCACTTTACAGTGTAAGGTTTAAGACCTTACACATTATATAAATATATACAGAATAATGTA
>JAUYWH010000099.1:0-13701 GCA_034779795.1 Ctenopoma multispine
TTAAACCAACCAGAAGGAAACGAACCAACGTACAGAGAAGATGTAAAAAGCAGAAGTGGTGTCAGGACAGTTTCCTGATCTAAATGTCTCCTCCCTCATTAAAACTTCTTGACATATTAACACAGTCCAGCTGGTAACAGCTCAGATCTCTGGTGTTAAACCTTTTTTTCTATGAAAACTGAGGTTTTTATAGTTTTTACAATCATCAGAACATTTTACTTTTCCTCCAGGTACAGTAACAGAAGTGTTTCAACCTGACAAGAAAGACGTCCAGTTACAGTTCTTCAGTTCTTCTTAAAATGATCAGACAGAGAAACAAAAATCAAAGTATAAAATATTTATTGTCAAAAGGGAAAATAGACAAGTAAACCAGTGAGTAAGACCTCGGAGGGTCAGACTGTCTATACTTTGAGTATCACTTTTATACAGTTTGACAGCCCCTCCCCCCAAGAGGAACTGCTTTGTCAGCACTATCTCTCTCTCTAGATATTTTCTTGTTAGGCATTTTATTCTTCACCATCTCGGGAAATCCCCTTACTTCCCCTGTCCTCTGCATGACTTCTCCTGGTTACAGTTTTACAGAAACTTCTACACCTATATATTTCAAATTGTACTGTTCGTGGGGTAACATAGGGTAATACAGCCTAGTGTTTGATTAAAAAACATACGACATAACTTAACATAGCTGAACTAAGATTATGCTCACAGGTCTCTGGTAGAGGAGCTGAACCTGAAGGACAAAGACCATCCACAGGGGCCAGAGAGGAATCTTTAACCACATCATCAAATTCACTGGTGACACAACCATCGAGGGTCTGATCAGGTGAAAAGATGAGGCAGTGTGCAGAGAGGAGGTACAATGAGTACTGTCTGGTGCAGTACTAACAATCTGTGATACTTCTGACTGCATGTTCCTGCAGCGAGTAGAGAGGACGGCTGAAAAGATCATCTGGTTCATCTTAAAGAAGTGAGATTCAAACCTCCAGTTGTCACCTCCTGCTCTCATGAGGAGACATAAAAAGTCCATTAATGATTCCAACAGAGAAAAATCAGTGAACTGCAGGTTTTCAGATTAACATGAATCTTAACAACTGTGTTAGAAGATATCTGCTCTGTGTCTGAGAGGTTTTTAAAAAGTGATTCATGTTAAATTGTAGAAAACGTTCTGTGGTGATGGTCATATAAATTCTGTTGAAATGAGACTTATTTAATACAAAACCTGCTTCATAAAACCCTTTTTTTGTAAACTAGACACTTTTTTACTTTCTGCTGTGTATGTGTGACTTTAATGTGACGACTGTAACATGTGGTGAAAGGTTATCGTACAAATACAAAACTCAAACTCAACAGCTTCACAGTGTTTGTTCAAACTTTATTTAAACTGAATCATGTGAACTGAGCTGTACAGTGAGAATTTCTACTCCCAACACATGAACTATGTTGGCTCTAACTTTGATACTGTGATCAAAAAGACAGAAAGTCTGATAAAACACTGTTAAAGAACCAGTGAAGTCAGATCATAGTGAATTTGATGATTTATTAAAATGATGATTTATCATTTAAAGGCTAAGACTGAAACTAAATGTGCTGGTGAATTGACAGATTTCAGCTTCTTCTTCAACACAGTGGTTTGTGAAAGTGTTACTGTTGATTCTCCTCCACAAGACATTTTAACTTGCTCTGCTGTGGATAAAAACCCTTTTTACACTGTGAGTCTGAGAATATTATAATAAAACAAAGAAGAAGCTATGTCAGGCCCCGCCCACCACCACTGACTCCTCAGGTGCCTCAAGTGGAAAAGTTCAAGTATTTCAGGGTCTTGTTCATGAGTGAGGAAATAAGAGAGCTGGACATCGACAGACGGATCAGTGTGGGATCTGCAGCAATGCAAGCTCTGCACTGGTCTGTTGTGAAGAGAAAGCTGAGCCAAAATGTGAGGTTGTCAATATACCAGTCGATCTACGTTCCTACCCTCACTTATGGTCATGAGCTCTGGGTAGTGACCGAAAGACCAAGATTGTGGATACAAGCGGACAAAGTTATTTTTCCCCACAGGCTGGCTGTTCTTTTCCTTAGATGTCGGGCGAGAATAGTTCAGTTTCGACTGAAACATTTTCCTTACCAGTGATGTTATTAGAATAAAAGTTTTTTTTACCAGTGTGAGAAAAACCCCTGATGACAGCTTTACAGTTTAGGTTGCTCTGGACTCCTGCTGATTCCAGCACGTACACAACCTCACAGTCGGTCAGACCTTCAACATCACGACCTCTCTTTGTAGCAGTTATGTTGAACGTCTCATACGGAGGAATCAGAACCTCCTGCTCATTCTTGAAAACTGAATAATGTTTAATGAAACCACCCAAACACGTTTTAATTTTGAAGCAGGTTTTGTTACCAAAGTCCGTCAGGTTATGTTTCAGAGAGCTGGAGGTAAAGGAGCCAAATCGAATGATTGTGTTGATGCTGCCAAAAAACTCCAGGTTGGTTCTACGGTAAGTAGTGAGACAGTTTGTATTCTTATTGAGAATCTGAACGGCAGACGTCAGCCAGAAATGTAAAGAGTGAAACGGGAAGTGAGAACCATAAATACTCCTGTCATTCCTGACATGGTCATTGAACGTCTCATAAAGGTTCTCAGACGTATAAACACAGAGGGCCTGCATGTGATTCTTAGTCAGAGCCCGATCCTCTGGATCTCTTTGTTGTAGACTTTGATCTGCACAGACTGCTGCATCTTCCCAGACGTCTTTAAAAGTCTTCTCCTGATCAAAGTATGTGTTCTTCACCTTTTCTCTCATTGCTTTGTTGCAGCCAACGTACATGTCATCAACAGCATGTTCCCCCATGTTCAGTGGGATGGGCTGGTCAGCAGAGAAACACACAGACGTTCGTTAAAGGTGTCTCAACTCAGTCATACAGTACAAACACATGTTGATCTGGTCTCTGACATCTGTTTCCATCAGTGATGTTTAGTTACACTCACCAACTGGGAGTCTACAGGCAGCATCCAGTAAAGAGCAAAGAGCAGCAGGTTCCTGTTCATCACTGCAGAGTCTACACACACACAAACACACACACATCCACTGCTGTATTACTGTCACTGTGTGTATTATAATAATGCAATATAATTATGCAGCAGGATAGAAGGAAAGGCAGCAGGGTGGAGATGAGAATAGGATCTCTAAACATAGGGACTAAGTCCAGTTGCCATGATTCAACCTTTAGACAACTTCACCTGGACGACTGAGAATCTTCATATTTCCACTCATTTCAGGGCAGAAACCCTGAAGTTGGTACAGGAATATGAAAAGACAGAAAGAAAGGTTACAGACTACAGGAACCACCTGTGCTTTAATCTCAGATGTGGGCAACAGAACATCATCCCAGTCAGTCACTAGTGAAACTCACATAGAACAACATAGAATTTGTTCAAAAAGCACAGCTGGCCCAGCACAGGAAAGGCAAGAAGAGGCAAACTAGAAAGTTTGACATTTCCATTCATGAAATCAAACAGGAGAGAAGCCTGTAAAAGACAAATGGGTAAAGACACTGAACAGGTTCCAGTAGTGGACTTGGATGACTGAGGATGACTGAGAATCTTCACAGACATGAAGAGAGGTTGTAGTGAGCTGTATGTGAGGCTCGACTCAAAGGAAGGAGAGAAGGACCATTAAGCTAGACAGAGAGATGGAGCTGGAAAGGATGTGCAGCAGGTCAGGGTGATTAAGGACAGAAATGGAGACGTGCTGACAAGTCAAGAGAGCGTGTTGAGAAGATGGAAGAGAACTTTGAAGGGAGTGAGAGTGGAGAGAGGGACGTGACCAAGGTGACATGATGAAAAACAAAGACACGACTGTGACACCATCCCTGATATGCACCCTCATCATCATCCTGGTCTCTGCTCCTTCTACTCGTCATTCCTCTCCTCAGATTCTCTCCTCCTCCAGTAAGTTGGTTTGGTTTCAGTCTCTGTTCAGATCTTTTCCTCTTCTCCACATCATCACCTCCTGCTCTCCTCAGGTCTCCATATGACTATGTTCTTCCTGTGTTAGTTAGTTTAGCTCCTTTCCTCACTTTCCCTCTGCACCTAGTCTACCTCCCTGTCTTCAGTGTTTATGTTAGTAGTAGTTTTGTCTCCACCTGGAAGGATTTTCTGTTCAGTTTTATTTCCCTGTTAGTACGGTTTTCTGAACCCTCTCTGGTCCTGGTCTGCGTTTGGATCCACAATTTAGTATCAGACAAAGGGAAGATTTACAAAGTGGTAGTGAGACCTGCTATGATGTTTGGTTTGGAGACGGTGGCACTAACAAAGAGACAGGAGGCCGAGTTAGAGGCTGGAGGAAAAGAGGAAGACCTCAGAGGAGGTTCATGGACGTAGTGAAGGAGGACATGCAGACGGTTGGTGTAACAGAGCAGGATGTAGGGACAGAGAGAGATGGAGGCAGATGATCCACTGTGAGACTCATAAAGGGAGCAGCTGATAGAAGAAGAAGAAAAGTTTACATAAATAAAACTGAAATGTTTAAAACAAAAAATGATGTTTCACCTTTCTCCTTTGATTCTATTGACCTGATATAAGATGACCTTATGACCTAAGATTTGTCCAGGTAGTTCACCGAGATGTTCACTGTCACTTCCTGTTTACACAAACAGACATGAAACTGTTTTTAGAGGCAACAGTGTTAAACAAGAAGCTAAATATTAAGTTTTAACACATTGTTAAAACTGAATCTAATTAAGTTTTGTAGCTGTGTGATCCTCCAATATAGATCTTTTTTTGTGGTTTTTTATGTTTGGAGTTTGATCAAACAACATGTGCAGCTTTCTTCCTCTAACAGAGCAAAGTGAAAGACAGGAAGCCTGAGACTAACCACAGCGGATGTGAGATGTTGCAGGTTAAAAAATAAAACAGGACCTCAACTCTGTCTTTACAGAGACGTTCACAAAGTGTTTGAAACAACACTGTGAGGAGCCTGAATCCTGAATCCAGATTGTAGAAAAATGTCACAACGTGTGAACTTTGATTTAATTTGATATGATGAATGAGAAAAGGTAATAAAACTGTGAGGATCTTTGTTTCTTTAACATGTTCTACACATTTTATTTCACAGCATCAGAGTCATAAATGACCCACATTCATTTATCCAGAGCTGAATGTTTCATTATAAAGATTTTAAAATGGTAATCAGTTAGTTTGTTAATATTCTAGTAATAGTAATTATATTATAAATATATAAAAATCAGATTTTAGTTTGAATCATTTGCGATTTTACTTTTAAAATATTTATATTGTTTCTATCAGTGAGTGACGTGTTACTGACATGGAGAAAATATGTCAACATGGAAACAGCAGTAATTAAACATCACAGTGTTTAGAAACTGAGCATGAGTCTGTAGAGGACGTCATGTGTCATAAAGCAGGAAACTACTACACAAAGCTTCCAAGGTCTGAAAAACACGTTACTGACCTGATGCTTGACTTTTTCACGTTTGAATAGCAAATCTGAAATGTTCTTAATAATAACAGATTTATATGTTGACAGCTTTGAGGTTTCATCTTAATAAGTAACAAAAAACACTGATGCAGTTAAACAGAGATTAAAGAACTGATCTTACCGAGCAGGAGGATCACAGACGCCACAAACCAACAGATCCTCATCTTCCTGTAAAAACTACCACAACCACATAGTCTCTTTAGACCTGCTTCTTCTAAACTAAATCTCTGGGACGTCAGTTCACAGCCTCCTGCTGACGATCTACTGACACTTTACTTTCGCTTTAGAGCTTCCTGTCTCAAAGTGAAGCTGATAAATGAGTTCACGCATTTGTTACTTCTAGACTGGACGACTGTAATTCATTACTGATAGGATGCCGACCAGAGGCATACACAAACTGAGCACCTGCTGAGGACCTCATCACCACTAGGGGGTCCCCTAAGCGCAAATAACTTTCTAAATAATAATATTTATAAATGTTTTGTTTCTGTTTTTTTCACGTGTCAGTATTGATTGACATGTTATCAGACGTGTATTATTGTACAGAAACACAGTGTGATGTAAACAGAGCTCTGCTGGTGCTGCTGTAGTGATTCTCAGTGACTCAGATCCTCTGGTTCATCTGTAGCCAGGCTGCTGGGAGCATCCAAAGATCAGGTTGAAGACAAAACAGTGTCGAAAACAGGGAGAAATCCTTCAGCAGCAGAGGTAAGACAGAGATAAACTGCATGACAAAGCTAAGTTTCCTCAAGTTAGGAAAGTTAGGTGGAGCAGTTAGTTGTTTTTTTTTCAAGTTAAGGTTTTTATGTTTGTGTAATACTGAGATTTATATTTGATTGCTTGTGCGATTTATTTACTATCTGGACACAGAGGGGTGAACATCTCCTGCTCTGACGGACTGAGCCACCTGTGAGCGCTTTGGGTCGGAGAGGGACCACAGCAGCACACGCTGCCTTCATTAAGAGTCATACGTGCTTTCAAGTCTTTGTCTCCATGAGTCTTTAATAACACCAGAAAAAGTCACTAGAGGGATCCAACAAGTCAGTCACTGTCATCAGCTCAGATGATGAACGTGGTATTAGGTCTGTTTTTTTACCTTGTTTCATTTATGTCATTATTTAAGTATTTAAGTATAAAACACTTAGAACTGAGTTTAAAACCATTTGAGACTAAAACCATAGCTGGGTAAAAACATGTAAACAACACTGCTGCAACTGATAATTTCACAAAGTGTTTGAAACAACACTGTGAGGAGCCTGAATCCTGAATCCAGTTTGTAGAAAAATATCACAACGTGTGAACTTTGATTTAATTTGATATGATGGTATCAAATTTTTTCACACCATCATAAATGACCCACATTCATTTATCCAGGGCTGAATGTTTCGTTATAAAACCGGATATTATTCTAACATGTTATCAATTATATTGTTAATATTCTGTTATAAGTCACATTGAACTGTCACGGCGGCTGGTAGGCAGCTGCTCTACAGCAACGGCTTCCACACAGTGTCAATTCAATGCAATTCAATGAAGCTTTATTTGTAACGTGTCAAATCATAACAAAAGTCATATCTAGGCACTTTACATAGCAAGGTTATATGTAATAGGTAATATAGGTAATATGAGTATATGTAGAAATATATAGAAAACCCAACAGTCCTACTTAAACAGCTCAACAGTGAAGAGGAAAAACTCCCTTTAACTGAAGAAACACACAGCTCTACATCTGGTGTAAGAAGAACCAGATACCAGCATGAAAACATGACCCAACAGTGAAGTAACAGAAACAGAAATGTCTCCATCTGCTGTTCAAACCTTTGTCATTACATTAGTAAGGATTCATTCAATCTGCCCTCATGATGACACAGTCTGAACACAAGTGGTTTTTCTGACACTTGTGTTGAACTGGATCAAACCAGAGCTGATCCAGACTGTTCCAACACTGGTTTATCAGAAACATAAAGACACAACCCAGCTCAGGATCAGACACTGCTGTCACTCTCACACGGATGCTCTTAAATCACTCCTAGAGGATTTAGAGACATTGTTAGAAGAAAGTAGTGAACCTACGTTAACCTTTTAATCATACAGATGTGTTTTTCCTCAGGGTCCATGTTTACCTTTTATCATGTAAGGATTTACATTTTCTTCTTGTCCTCCCCCAGCTTATGGACTTATGGTTCCTGTGTTGCCTTCGACCCCATTATAAATATACCAAGGTTGTTTTATGTGCATGTATGGGGGAGATGGGACTTTCTGTCTCTTGTTTTCGCTATAAGACCTTGTGTGACCTCGCTGCCTGTGAGCACACACTGACACACCTCGATGCTGTAAGCTTGTGTGCTCACTTGCCAGCAAGAATTAAACTAATACTTTTGGATTCAGATGATGATCTCCAGTGGATTTATTTAAGTATAGAGAATTTTCTTAACAACTTAGTCCTTGTAGCCGGATCCCAACAGCTTTTCCCTCGTCCAGGTTTGGGCCTGAAACTGTGCAAAAAAAAATCTGGTGTAAGGAATGTTGTGTCTCATTGAGGAGACACACATTGAGAACCTTAAGTAATCTTTCTATAGATTCGATTACTGAGTTTTGACCAATATTCCTATTTCTGGTGGTGATGAAGAAGAAGATAGTGAGGGCTCGGTTGAGGTAACCCGATGGTTTTCGAATGCATCAAATGAATTGAGGAACTGCTCTAAAAAAATTAATTTCAAAGAAACACAATGAAATGGGAATATTTAAAAACCTTAAGTAGTAACCGTACAAAGCCTGTGTGGGAGGCTACACTAACAAATATCCCCACATGCTCGTTAAAGTCAGTTTTAGACAGTTTTCAAAAGAATAAAATTACAAAATACCAAAAACATTTAGAAAAACTCCAAAATACATAGAGAGTTTGAGTGAGAGTTTACTTGTGATGAGAATTTAAGTGCAAGTAGGAGAAAGAATCTTGATCCTCTGTGTCAACACAGCAAGTGTTGAAGAGGCTTGTGGCTTTGGGGAACTCCTGACACACCAACTGGGACAAAAAAGGTTTTTTGAGCAATCCTTCATTTGAAACAGCAGAAGTGGTGATAAACCTCAACGGTGTCAACTTAGCCTTCTGACAGCTGAAGTACAACCAAAGAGGAGTGATTGAGGGAGTGGAAACCTTGCTGTGTTTAACACAAACTCCCTGTGTGTGTGTGTTTGTGTGTTTCAATGTATAAAAGAACTTGTGTAAAATGGGTAACACCTGTGTAAAAAAGAGAAAAGAACTGACAGGTGATGCTAAATTTATGCAACGGAAATTCAAAGACGTTCTCCGTGCAGTTGCTGTGATACTCCTGTAAAACAAGATATCACACTTAGCATCTAAGACATTATTATGCATGACAGTGCTTCTCTCCCAATCATATTGATTAGATAAACCTTACAGTCATAGTTAAAAAGAATCCAAATCAAACTAATGCTAATGCTCATGTGGCAAGAAAGTTTGTGAAGTGAAAAACGAGATACCCGCTGATTTCTATAGACAAATCTATAAATCTTAAAGATCTTATTCTTACCCTATTAGATACCATACAGGTGGCAACAAAGGTATCTGCAAGATTCAAGATTCAAGGAGGTTTATTGTCATTCTGCATGGTATTTAGAGAAATACACAGGTTGAAACAAAATGCTGCTTCTCACCAGCCTAAACAGAGAGATAATCAATAAAAAACTGTAATGTATAAAGTAAAGTAAAGTATAAAAATGTGATAATAAAATCAAGATGCACACAGGCTGCAAAAAAATATTGTTCAATCTGAAACAGAGAAACCCATAGACAGTTTTGTGTGATATGCAGTAGGCTGCACCACAGACTGAGAAACAAGTGTAGATTGATGAAGGTGCACAACTCAGTGAGTGTTCCAATTTGAGAAGCCTATTCCAAAAAAGACGCTTGTCTAAAAGTACTGATAAACAAGGTCTTGGCTTTTTTTATAAAAAAAAGAAAGAATTTCATATGAAAAGAATACTTAAATATAACTTTTGTTTTTATCGTGTCGGAGAGATGCCAAACATAATCCCCAGGGTAATATGAGAAGACACTTCCCAACACCTAAGTTTCCTTTCCAACACTTGTGTGTGGACTTCATTGAACTAAATAAATGTGAAGGAAAGAAGTTCTGCATAGTCTTGATAGATATTTAGACTAAATGGATTAAAATATTCCCATGTACACATCCTGATGGTCTGTCAGTGGCTAAAGCGCTTGTGAAAGAGATCATTCCTAGGTATGGTATACCAGAAAGAATTTACAGTGATGGTGGTGACGGGTGGTCAGGTTATTTGGTCATTTTCTCAATAAAAATCTTATTGATAGTGTTTCCCTTATATGGCTCTTCACTGAGCCCAAAAGACAGAGATTTATAGGGTTTCACAGAAACATCCTTACAGCAATAAAGAACAAGACTTAAGAGATCTACATGGAAAAACTAAATAACTGTAATTAGAAATGTATTCTCAGAGTGTACTAAACGTGATGGCTGTGACAAACCATAAAGAGACTGATCAGAGACCACGTCAAATAAGAGCTGATATGTTTAGATAATGTGACTTATGAGGGCAAATTAACATTAGAAACTGGCACTGGATAAATAAAACAACAAAAAAAAGAATGATTTCAATGGATGATGTTCACTTCACAACAATCAGACTAATAAAACCGACATTAATTAGAAACATAATTTAAACTGAATGACCAAAATAACACTATAGGATTACAAATATGTGTTTAAGTTGTTCAATAAGATGTTACTAAATGTCCTGTTGTGGATCCAACATCTGAACCAATCAGACCTTAGATCAGGTGAGAGCAGGCGTCTCCCGTTATGCCATGGGGTTTTGCAGCCGGTGGAGAGCAACTGCAGCGTCTTGCTCCAAAATCCGCAGCCGCCTTAAACCCACAAGGTTATCGTTGTCTACGTAGGCATGACGTCAGAGCAAGTCAGACACAAAAATCACCAGTAATCAAATCTACGCAGAACTTGCTCATTTCGTACAAGCCTATCAGCTCGAAGTTAGCTTTCTGCCTAGAGTGCAGTGACATCACTTCTTACCAACACAGGAAGTGCAGTCTCCAAAATAACTTTACGCAAGCTGAAGAAATGTATGTGGAAACACGGTTGTTTCAGTTAGAAACAGCTGGCAGCTCTCAGGTCTTCATTCAAACCAGCTGATCAGGACGGGTTTTCTGTAGCTGGTCTTATGATAATATTCAGGTTCTCGCATTAATGTCACAGGAGCTGCTGGAAGAAACTGGGCTCAAAATGTACAAAATGTAAAAATACACTTCAAAGATCATCTGAGCCTTTCACACTCTTTAAGACATATATATACATTACTAACAAGAGTGATACGTGGTTCAAACACATGAACATTAGTCTCTGAGAACGTTCACTAAACATCCAACTAATCCAGGAACCTGAACCAGTGATGGAGAAAATGAAGATGTTGAACTATTTTAATGCAGCAGCTTCATATTGATTCAGATCTTCAGTGTCGTCATCTAAAAACTGGTCCATGTTAAACAGGCTTTCAGTTCTTCATTTCAGTTTCATTATTTTCTCTCTATTATTTTTAAATATGTCTTATAAAAATCCTCCCACTTATTTTTCCTGGCAAATATTTCACCTTCCGTTCATGCTGTGATATGTTTCCTTGTTTCTTATTGGCATCTCCTCAGTCACACAGGCTGCAGAGGTTTCTAGTGAAGGTTGTGTTTAGTATCTTGTTGTCCAGTCTGTAACTGAGAGAAACTAACACAGGAACATGTGATGTAACAAATCACCTCCATCATTTATTAGACATCATGAAGCTCTAACAAACACTCTGCAGCTCAGAAGTCATACTCAGTGCTGACGTCCACAGTGACGTCGTTGTAGTCGTGGTCTGATCCATCACCTTCATCAGCACACTGGCTCATCTCCATGTTTCCTGTTTCCCTGCTGCAGGATGTAGACACCACTACGGTACAGATGCAGTACAGACAGAGGACCACAAGGTGGATGATGAACCTGATCAAAGAAACATAGGAGGCTGCAAGAAGAGAAAACACAGAGGAGAAGCACTTTGATTTTATGTGATTTGATTCTTTTCTTCAGCTTCAAATTAATAATAAACTTTATTCTTTTGGATTCTCTTAACAGAAATAAGAGCTGTATTATATGTTGAGTTCTGTCCTGCTCATTATGTTCTGTATCAACATATTTACAACTTTTTTACATCATCAGCAGGTGGTGCTGGTTTTCTCACTGTTCCATCAGCTCACCTCCAAAAGCAAGGAGTCCACAAACCAACACAACCAGACCTGCAACAGAAGACAGAAGCTCGGAGGTTCTCTTGAGAAGGACACTTCAACATTTCTATCAGCTCAGCAGCTGGAGAACAAAGTTCATCAATATATCTGCAGATTTACTGTCTGACTTCACTAATGTGTCTGATGCTACTTTAGATTTACTGTACCTTCATTCAAACTGACCACAGGGTAGAAACCTGAAACTAAAGTACTCACAAATAAATAGCTTTGTTTTGTAGAAGTGACTAAAAATCAAATGGTGTCAGACATTAGAAATAAAGATTTACTTAAGGAATATTATCATAAACATACAGACGCCAAGATTCAGCACTGAATCGAACAACTGAAGACTTGTATCTTAATCTAGTGTCATAAAAAACATGGTCATTCCTATGTGTGTCTGAACTTTTGACTGGTTGTGTACATTTTCAAGACTTTGCTGTAATGACGGGAGTAGTTTTTCAATCCAGCTCATCTGTCATGATCTAAGTCTTTGCATCTACTTGTGTCTTTGTCTTCTTCTAAAGCTCACACGAGTAACTTCTCTCCTGTCTCTGTTCCTGGTTACACACATACTGTAAATACCCACCTGTCCATCTGAATATCTGTTTGGTGTTTTCTTCCTTTTTTCTACACAGGGATGATCTCTGCATATACTGTTGGATTGGTGACTGGTTTAGGGCCCAAACAGGTAAAAATAATTGATGGCATTCTGCAGTGGTGCAAACAGAAGTAACTGGATGGCAGTTAGATGTCAAACAACATGAGAGTGACTTACTGCAGAGGCAGCGGATGGATTTCCACCCTGAAACTGAAGAAAACATCAAGATTAACACTTGTTTTCACACTAACGGGATTATCATGAATGATTCATTATGATCTAAATCAGACCAGGTGTAAAGGTTTTACAGTGTTTACAATACAAATCCCATAACAAGAAACGTCATTCTAAAATGCAATAAATATATTGATTAACTGTATCTGGAAGATTTTCAGGGTTTTTATTGTAACACAGTCACAACTATGTCTCATCACCTTTATCTTTTATCACACGGTGTAAACAGTAGACAACTGATTATTGTGATCTAAGGATATAAGGATCTAGGATTCCAGCTGTTCTGTCTGTGGTCCTGTTTTCTGTCAGGCATGAGAGAAACACAAAGTATGTGTTGAACGCCCTTGTTGCATGTGGGCTCGACCCATGTGCAGAGTGAGCTGCAAATGGTTAGAAAACACGTTGATGTAGAAACACCTGCAGCACTAAAAGAGGTATCCCTCCGGGAAACAGTATTACAATTACAGGGGAGAAACACAAGAGACCAAAAGAGAGGGATTACTCAGTACCCAAGATGCTGAATGATGAAGGGGAGGAGCGATCTGAAGTCATAGGTTACGATCAAGTCGTGAGGAGCTCATAACACGAATGGAAACACAATGTCTGAGTAGAGAACAGGTGAGTGGACATCCTATTTGAATCTTGGCCCAAACAATCCTGGCTCCTGACAGTCCAGGATGCTTGGCCTTGCAATGATGGAAGTCCATGACGAAGTGAGATGGTATCCAATAATGCTTCAATCTTCCCATTCAACAATTTACTGGGCTGGCCCCGAGGATGGGATTCCTGGATCCGTCTTACAGTGAACACCAAGAGGGGGGGACCAGCAGAGAGGTGGAGTATGGTTTCACTGGTTTGACTGCAACGAGTGTCCCTGAGGCTGTCAGCAGCTGTTGTGACGGATAAACTCTTGATCCACGCAAGCAGACACCGGCAGACCAAAGACCAGTGGACGAGGAAGGAAACATACAATTCAATTCAATTCAATTCAACTTTATTTATATAGCGCCAATTCACAACACAGGTCATCTCAGGGCACTTTA
>JAUYWH010000101.1:0-13656 GCA_034779795.1 Ctenopoma multispine
CACTGGTAGCCTCAATGAGATAAGCATCAGACTGGGATGTAGAAGGTGGCAGGATCGAATCCCAGCACAGACTCCCATCCCCACACCAGGTGTATCCTTGAGCAAGACACTCAGCACTAGCTCCTTGTAAGTCGCTTTGGATAAAATTGTCTGCCAAGTAAAGTACACTGCCAAAACTCTAGTTGGTGGTGGGGTTCCTACAACACTGTGTTGACCTTTGCCACTGGCGTGAGTTTTTTTCAGTGTGCTACAAACAATGATAATTGAAAGTGAGTGCATAATGTTGGAGATGGAATAAACACGTGTATATAAGTACATAAACATGTGTTTACATTTCTCAGGTAGTACACATCTGGCTATGATGTGGGATGCGGTTCCTAATCATAAAAGCCTAAATCAAGGTTTTCTCTGTTGTTTTAATTGTTGTGTGTGAAAATGTGTGTTGTGTAGTGTATACCACTGCTTCCAGCGGTCAGACTGCGCCGTCACATACTCATGGTCGCATTCTCTATTCACACTAAGAGAAACTTCTAGAACAACTGCACTATGGTAAGCATGTTCATGTTGTGCTGAATGTGATTAAATCTAAATATTTATTTGAATACGTTGATGAAAACTATTAAAAGGTCCACATTTTCATCTCCTTTCCACTCTTTCTCCCTCTCTTCTCCTCTTCGCCATAGGTGCTAAACTGTACAGAGCTGGTTGGCCTGCTGGGAAAGTACTATCTTTCACCATCCTATGGCATTGAGTTCTGCATTGGTTTTCCTGGCAACCTTTTGGCTGTACTTGGTTATATATTTTGCTTGCAAGAATGGCAAAGCTGCAATATTTACCTCTTCAACCTGGCAGTCTCCAATCTCGTTTTCCAGTGCACACTGCCACACCTCTCTAATCTCTATGCAAATGATCGATCAGAAACCAGGCCCTTTGCTTGCATTATCAACCGTTATGTTAATCATGTCAATCTTAACTCTTCCATACTCTTTATGGCTTGGGTTAGCATGGACCGCTTCCTGCTTGTAAAATATCCATCACGGGACCACTACCTGCTGAGGCTACAAACAGCTCTGATCGTGACAGGACTGAGCTGGTTAGCAGTCAATATGGAAGTGGCTCCAATGATAGTGTTGATGATTCAGGATATGAAGCATGAAAACTGGAGTCGCTGCAAGGATTTTGCAAGTCTGGAAGGAGATATCGATTTATTGGGCTACAGCCTGGGTCTAACTGTGACAAGTTTCATTTTACCTCTGCTTGTACTTTGTGGTTTTTCTCACCAAATTGCTCATCTGCTCCATATCCAAGAAAAGGCTGTACAGCGCAAAACAACATCATACAGGTGGCCTCTGAGAGTTGTTGCAACAACTACAGCCATGTTTCTGGTTCTCTACACTCCCTACCATGTGCTCAGAAATATTAGAATAGCATCACGGCAACCCTGGGCAGGGACAGAGCTGTGTACAAGGACATACATAGAGGGCCTGTACATCCTGACCAGACCAATGGCCTTTTTGTACAGTGCCATCAACCCTGTTTTCTACTTCTTCATGGGCGACAAGTTCAGAGAACTCCTACTTGTTAAACTCAAAAAACTTGTCAGTAGAACAGGGTAGCTGTAGGAACCAGCCTGACAACACAAAACGAGACATACAGTACATCAACATGCTACATCCACACATGTGCACCAGTTGTGTCTTTACTTATCCTACTTTGTAGTGACCACAGTATTCGAGTTGACGGAGATACATTATTAGACTATCCATAACATGAAACATATTCAAAATGGCAAAACAAGATAATAATAATAATAATTATGTTATAATGCAATAATGCCTTTTAAAAGTAACTCCCTCAATGTGTACATTTATGTGCAGAGAGGTTGCTTTGTATTTGTTGAAAGAGCATACAATGTACATTTGCATAGCTACTGCATCAGTTTGTATTTTTCAATACTAAACACTGGTATCTTGTGTTAGTTCTAATGTTCTAGGATTCATGCAATCTCAAACCATGGCCTTTTGCTATTAACAACAACAGAAGTTTTTCCTTTTTCACTTTATTCATTCTTTTGTATGATTTTGATTTATTTTAAATCTAAATCTTTTGTAAAAACATATCTGTCAACCTTACAAAGTTGAAAGATCCAATAAAGGTGGTGGGTGGTGGTTAGGTGTTATTCACATGTGATTTATTCAGCTACATTTGTCTGTCTGAGTGACAATATAAAATCACCACAATTTGACATAAGGCTACAAACTCAAAAGAAGTATCCCTGAAAATAATCATTCAAACAGCCTAGTGAGGCACAGGGACAAATAATGGTTTGTTATAAAATGCCTACCTTCTTAAAGTAAAAGGGTACAGTAGTCTTATGTATTCAGCCTCTTCTCAAGAATAGGTTGAAGAATTACTAATTTGACCATTTAAGTTTTTTCCTCATCTCTGTAGAGCAGTGCCTTTGGTTTTTGCATCTCTCTCAAATATGCATTGATGTTTGAATTGATGAGTGAACTGCTACCCTACTGTAATATTTAATTGTCAATGGATTGTTCTTGCTGACACAGTCTGATCATTCTGAATTGACATTTTCAGTCAACTGTTCTATTTTGTGTTACATTTTACATGAGCATTACATCAAATGTGCATTGTCAACCACAATTTCTAACTTATGGACATGCTTTCTATAGATCTAAAAGCAGATTGTACTTTAGTCATTGTTCCTAATGAGACTGAACTATTTGTGATTGAAGCTTCAACTTTGTTGCTAAAGTGAACCCTCTTTCAAAGTAACTTAGGTCTTTTCCTCTTGCTATACTGATCCAAAACATCAGAGTCAACTGAGGGCAATCAGCATTTTTCTCCTTTTCTAAAATTACTGATGCTATTTCAAATTAAATTGGATTTACATTTTCAGGTAAAAAATAATTACATTTAGGGTATTTTTACTGCTGTCAAATGTCAAAATGAGTCAATTTTGACCCAAACCGTATGTAAGGGTTAAGACGTGGAACTGAAGTGATGGTTAACCTTTCAGTATGAGTTCAAAAGCATACAGCCAATATTGATGTGACATAAGGATAAGTTACTGACCGTACTTGATTGACACTAACTAATCCCAGACTTTAGCTCCACAGAACATCAGTGAATAAACCTTTTAACAGCAGGTCAGATACTTCCCATCCAATTTGATGAAGCTTCTGTGAAGAAAATCACATAAACTGCCCATATCCAGGTGGGAAAAGCTTGTACAATGCCAAATAAATAAAAACGAGATGTGTTTTTAATTTTGTATTAATGTGCTTTTCTTAAAGTTTCTAAGAAATGCTGGTGTCTAAATACTGTATGAAGTGTGGGTGTTTCAAGCTTTACCTCCCACAGATTTTGTTAAACCTTTATCATCGTGGTTCAAAAAGTACATTTGGATTGCAAACCCATGCTAACATGACCTTGGAGAGTTGTAATTGAAAAACGACAAATTAATTATGCTCCAGCCCCTCTCAAAAAAAGAAATGTATTTTAGGCTTTGCCCCTCCTTCTTCTTGTGCCATGATGGGTGTTGATGTACTGATAAGCTTATACAGTTAAACCGGAAGAGAGTAACAACATCATTTTTAGATACCAACTAATTCTTACTCATGTTCATGATGTCTTTATTCCTCCTCCTGCTGTTTACATAGACAGTTCCATCTACATGGGATGCACAAGGCTGGAGATTTGATCACAAAGCCTATACAACTTTTTGACATCTGCCACAGGTGACTCTGTTAGGGTGATGACTATTAGTCACAGTATTGAAGTGCATATTTGATAGTCATATATTATCTAAAATACTTGCATTTTGTATACTATTTAAATATATATACTGTTTTCTGGTTGTTATTAATGAACTGGCTTAATCGCTTGCCAAATCTAGAGTGCAAATGTCAACAGAATATTTTAAATAATAGAACAAATGAAAATGGCATGGAGAAAAATGACAGGACTCTTAACATAATAATTTGTTGCGCAACCTAAAGAGGGAATCCCTCCAAAAAATTAAACTTTTGCAACTGCCAGCTGGTAGTTTTGGCCAAATCTCTGGCCGTCTCAGGGTGTCTTCTCCAGACATGTTTCAGCTCTGTTCATAGATGTTTGATAGGACTCAAATCAGGGCTCATAAAAATGCAACTTAGAGAGAGCTTCACTATGGGCAGTATGTTTTGTGTTAAAATTCCTTGATAAACTTGAGATTTAATTGTGCTTTGCATTGATTTAAGACACCCTGTACCAGATGCAGTGAAACAGTCACAAAACAAAAGTTTTAACAATAGCTATTGACTTTTTTTTAGTAGTTAGTAGTTTAGTTAAGTTAGTAGATAATCTTGAGCAATTTTAAAGGTAACAAAATACAGGAATAACTTGCTAAACAATTTAAGGTTGTTGTTTGTAAAGCAGTTTGAGTGTTTTGAAAGTTTTAGTCTACTCTAAAAATTTGGGAAATCAACACTCTCCACAGGGAAATGTGTCTTACTTTTCCTTATTTTTAAACAGTAAAGATGTAGATGAGGTATAATTGAAACTCAAACTGTCAGAAGCCCATTTCTGCATTTTCTCATCTGCCTATTTCTTGGTTAAATGTGGGTAAGGGACAACAGAACAATGGCTCTTGGTGTTTTCTTGTTTGCTTGATACCAGCCATATTGTTTAGCTAAGAATGGGATGAATGCATGTTAAGAAAGTGGTATTATTGATTAATTGACTATCTAAATAAATCACTTTATCGGTGTGTTTCTGTAGTTTAGGTGTGTAGATTAAGACACCACTGGTCACTTTAAGAATAAAAAAAAAACATTAAGGCCTCCAGTTTAACTTTCAAACAATGAAATTTAGAATTTTTATTAACTAAGAACGCCAGTGCAGTTACTGACAAGATGGAGTTGGAGAAGTCTTTATGAAACAGAGTTTTAGCAACTGGATGACTCCAGGTGTTCAGTAACTATTAACTTGTCTGCTGGTTGATTTGTGTGTTACACTCTCTAGAAATGCCACAGTTAGGCTTGATTTATACTTCTATGTTGAATCTATGTAGAGCCTACACTGTATGTCTGTGCTATTTGAGCATTTAAATTCTTGTGTCACTCTGTAATTACACTGCCAAAACTCTAGTTGGTGGAGGGGTTTCTGTGACACTGTGTTGACAGTCTTTGCCACTGCAGTGATTTCTTTTTCAGTGTACTATAAACAATGATAACTGAAAGTGAGTGCATAACGTTGGAGATGGAACAAATACATGTTGAACAGCAATAATCTTTACTGAAATTACTGCAATGTTGGAAAAACAGGATGTCAGAAAACATAGTCTCAATGACCAGTTTAATGCTACTAAGTGGAAGAATTGCAGTGGTAGCAGTCTGCATTGCTGCAAAATGTATTTACATTTTTGCAAAGTTACACATTAGGCGAGTGTAATGGTACAGGCCAGGTACACAGAGCAACTTAAATTAAGAAATGAACAAACATTTCTAAATGCCAACCTGCGCTAAAGACCTTTGTCTAAAGTGTCATAATAACATTTATTTGATTTGTTTTCTGTGGTTCTGTGTTCAGTTCTTCATTAAGAGGTTTGATTAAGTATTTTGCTTACCAACACACAAACCATTTATAATTGTTCATTTAGGTTAAAATAGAAGGCTCTGAGTGATTTTAAATAAAGAGCCATTTGGGAGCCGACTCTTCTAAAGGAGCCAAGCCAAAAGAACAGAATCTTTGAAATGACCCGGACTTCCCATCAGCAGTGCCTATGTAGAAGAATAAATCAAGATTTTTTCTGTTTTAATTGTTGTGTGTGAAAATGTGTGTTGTGTAGTGTATTCTACTGCTTCCAGCAGCCTGCCTGCGCCTTCACGTATTCATGGTCGCATTCTTTATTCACACTAAGAGAAACAACTAGAACAACTGCACTATGGTAAGCATGTTCATACTGTGCTAAATGTGGCTAATTCTGAACATTAGCAACATCAACATTGTTGATTAATACTGTTAAAAGGTCCACACTTAGGTCAGACATAGTCTTTACTCACTCTATCTCTCCTTTGCTTTCTTTCTACCTCTCTTCACCTCTTCTTCATAGGTGCTAAACTGTACAGAGTTGGTTGGCATGCTGGGAAAGTACTATCTTTCATCGTCCTATGGCATTGAGTTCTGCATTGGTTTTCCTGGCAACCTTTTGGCTGTACTTGGTTATATATTTTGTTTGCAAGAATGGCAAAGCTGCAATATTTACCTCTTCAACCTGGCAGTCTCCAACCTCATATTCCAGTGCACGTTGCCACACCTCTCTTACCTCTATGCAAATAACCAATCAGAAACCAGGCCCTTTGCCTGCATTATTAACCGTTATGTCCTGCGTGTTAATCTTTACTCTTCCATACTCTTTATGGCTTGGGTTAGCATGGACCGCTTCCTGCTCATAAAATATCCAACTCGGGACCACTACCTGCTGAGGCTGCGAACAGCTCTGATCGTGACAGGACTGAGCTGGTTAGCAGTTAATGTGGAAGTTGCTCCGTTGATAGTGTTGATGATTCAGGATCTGCAGAGCGAAAACTGGAGTCGCTGCAAGGATTTTACGAGTCTGGAAGGAGATATCAATTTATTAGGCTACAGCCTGGGTCTAACTGTGACAAGTTTCATTTTACCTCTGCTTGTACTTTGTGGTTTTTCTCACCAAATTGCTCATCTGCTCCATATCCAGGAAAAGGCTGTACAGCGCAAAACAACATCATACAAGCGACCTCTCAGAGTTGTTGCAACAACTACAGCCATGTTTCTGGTTCTCTACACTCCCTACTATGTGCTGAGAAATATCAGAATAGCATCACGGCAACCCTGGGGAGGGATGGACCTATGTACAAAGATGTACATAGAGAGCCTGTACATCTTGAGCAAACCAGTGGCCTTTTTGTACAGTGTCATCAACCCTGTTTTCTACTTCTTCATGGGCGACAAGTTCAGAGAACTCCTACTCGCTAAAGTCAGAAAACTTGTCAGTAGAACAGGGTAGCAAAAAGAACTGGCCTGATAACACAAAGAGACATAAATCAACATAGTACATCCACACATGTGAACCATTTTTGTTTTTACCTATTTTATTTTGTTAAAATTGTAGTTGAAGGCATTATAATTTTAATTCTGTTTTACTTATTCATTCACTTATAATGTTTTCATCCTTAACAAAAACATCATTGTCTATTGTCTTCTCAGAATGTACATCATGCCTATGTTAACTTTGTTGTAGTGATCACATTATTCGAGTTGACGGAGATACATTATTAGACTATCCATAACATGAAACATTGTCAAAATGGCAAAATAAGATAATGAATAATAATGCATTGTAATAATAACAATAATGCATTTTAAAAGTAACTCCCTCAATGTGTACATTTATGTGCAATTGGCTGCTATGTATTTGCTAAAAAAGCATACAGTGTACATTTGCATAGCTACTGCATTAGGTTGTATTTTTTAATACTAAACACTGGTATCTTGTGTTAGTTCTAGGATTCATGCAATCTCAGACCATGGTCTTTTGCTATTAACAAGATCAACAGAAGTTTTCTTTTTGCACATTATTAATTCTTTTGTATGATTTAAATTTATTTAAATGATTTAAATTTATTTAAATCATAAATACATTTAAATTAAAATCTTTTGTAAACACACAGCTGTCAACCTTATAAAGTTGAAAGATCCAATAAAGGCACAAGAAGTATGCCTGGAAATAATCATTCCAATCTGAAAAAAATGTTTTAGTAAATATTTATGTTTAGGCTTAAAAAAACAGCCTAGTGAGGCACAGGGAAAAATAATGGCCTGTTATAAAATGCCTACCTCGTTAAAGTAAAAGGGTACAGTAGTCTTATGTATGCATTCAGCCTCTTCTCAAGAATATGGTGAAAAATTACTTATTTGACCATATAAGTTTTTTTCCTAATCTCCGTAGAGCAGTGCCTTTGGTTTTTGCATCTCTCTCAAATATGCATTCATGTTTGTAATGAGTGAATGCACTGCTACCCTACAGTTTCAGTCAACTGTTCCATTTAGTCTTTTATTTTGCATGAGCATCACATCAAATGTGCATTGTCAACCACAATTTCTAATTTATTGACATCCTTTCCATAGATCTAAATGCAGATTTCACTTTAGTCAAAGTGAGACTATTTGGGATTGAAGATTTAACTTTGTTGCTATAGTGAACCCTCTTTCAAGTAACTTAGGTCTTTTCCTCTTGCCATACTAATCCGAAAATCAGAGTCAAATGAGGACATTTAACATTTTTTTACTAATGCTGTCTCAGAAAGCATCACTATTGTTTTAGAGAATAGAAGAATTAAGTTGATAGTCATACCATGAAGCTATGGGTTGCTGTTAAGTTGCTGTGCGTGTTGATGGAGAAGTAAAAAGAAGGTCAGAAGGAGTTGCACTGTGTCTTTGTGGACCTAGAGAACGCATATGATAGTGTACCAGGAGAGGAGCCCTGGGACTATATGAATAAGTCAGCAGTGGCAGAGAAGTATGTGAGGGTGGTGCAAGACATGTATGATGACAGCGAAACAGCGGTGAGGTGTGTTGTAGATGTGACAGATAGTTTCAAGGTGCGGGTAAGATTACACTAGGAATCGACCCTTCTTGTTTTCAGTGGTGATGAACAGGTTGAAAGATGAGATGGACTATGATCTTTGCAAATGGCATTGTGATCTGTAGTGGAGTAAAGAACATAGAGCCTAGAAAGGTGGAGTTATTTCAATTCAATTCAGCTTTATTTGGATAGCGCCAAATCACAACAAAGTCATCTCGAGGCACTTTACAGTGTAAGGTTTAAGACCTTACAAAATATAAGTAAATATATAATAATACGGAAAACCCAACAGTCCCACTTGAGCAAGCACTAGGCGACAGTGGAGAGGAAAAACTCTCTTTAACGGAAGAAACCTCCAGCAGAACCAGGCTCATGGTGGGCGGCCATCTGCCTCGACTGGTTGGGGTGAGTTGAAAGAGGAGAGAGAAAAGAACAACTCAAAGACAACAACAGTAAGAAGCCGACAAAACACTAGGCAGGTTGGTAGGGCCAGCAGCTGCACACTAGATATCATACATCTCCGAGCTGGGGATTCCTGCAGAGATGTACAGAGAGAGGGAGACAAAGAAGAAGCAGAACTATGGGAGAGAGAAGACACACAGTTAATGGCAATATTGGCAAGTGAGCTCTAATTATAAGCTTTGTGAAAATGAAAGTCAGTAGAAGCAAGGCAGAATACATATGTGTGAATGAGAGAGATAGGTGGAAAGGTGAACATGGAACCTGACCTAACCTGCTCACTAGCAGGTTTGCTTCAAACAACTCTGAGTTTCTCCTGCTTTGAAGTTGACACCTACAGTCTGAAATCAGTAGCAGACATGGAGTGTCCATTTCTTGACAAGCCTGTTTACTTGGAAGCGCAGATATTACACAGAAATCTCCGTCAGGAGAGGATGATCAGACCCTGAGTGGATGTTTTATCACTTCCTGATGAGTATCTGTATGAGTGTTTCCGTTTTTTGTGACCATCAATAATTTACTTAAGCAATATTCTCAGTCCACAGATCTCTTATATGACCCATCGTGGAAATGCTCTCCGCACCGAGCAAATTCTGTGTATTGCACTTTTTTTGCGAATGGCAGTTTTTATACAGTATCAGTGATGCGGAGCATGTGTCAAAGGCAACCGTCTGTTGGGCTGTCAGAAATGGGAACCTTGCACTTAAAAGACTTCTGAGCACCTTTGTAGTGTTCCCAGGTCACAGAACAACCAGACATTTCAAGGAAGCGTTCCACAGAATTGCAGTTATCAGTGTAAGCAATAATTAATGTGTGTCATGAAGCTTGGAGACTGGAAGCACTCATCAATGTGACATTTTAGGGTTTCCAGGTGTGATGTCCATTGATGGAACTTACATTCTCATCATAGCTCCTTCAATAAAGGAAGGAGATTATGTGAATAGGAGATCTGTGCACAACATGAATGTACAGGTAAGCGTAAATAATAGCTTTTAACTTCAGCAATGTGGAAGCAAAGTGGCCTGGGTCTGTACATGACTCTCGAATTTTTCGTGAGTCCACCCTGAGTGACAGAGTTGCCCGTGATGAGTTTATATACAGTATAGCTTTATGCTTTATCCTGATCAATATTCTGTTCCCTCCTATTGCAACTGAAACATTAAATTGTATCTTGTATTATCATAGGAGAGTTTGATGGTTACCTACTGGGAGACAGAGGGTACCCCTGTCAGCGCCATCTTCTGACCCCTTACCTTGACCCTGAGCCCGGCCCACAGCAACGCTACAACATAGCTCACTGCAAGACACGAGCCCAGGTGGACATGACCATCTGGTTGCTCAAGGCCCGATTCCAGTGCCTTCGCATGCTAAGGGTCACCCCAGAAAGGGCTTGTGACATCATTGTGGCATGTGTAGTTCTACACAACATCGCCACAATCAGAGGTGAACAATGTCCTACCCCTTTCTCTGATGATGCAAACATTAATCCCAACCACCCTGCTGATGTCGGGAGAGCTGTTAGAGACATGGTCTGCCACAATCATTTCTGACTAAAACATCACCTCCCCAGAGTGAGAGAAAGACAAAATGCCTCTTATTTTATAAGAGGCTCCTTTATTTCCTGCAAGTACAAATGTTGTACAGTAAATCCTTTGTTGTTTATACAATTAAACATCATCCACCTGTGGGCAGTGTTGCCAACTTAGCAACTTTGTTGCTATATTTAGCGACTTTTCAGATCCCTCTAGCGACTTGTTTTCAAAAAAGTGACAAGAAACAAATCTGGTGATTTTTTTCTTGTGTTACTGGCGACTTCTGGTGACTTTCGGAGGTGTCAGAACACACACTGCTTTCTACTAGTTTTAACGAGCAGCGGGTGCTGCCGGAGGCACCTCCCCCGTCACAAAGCACTCACAGGTGGACAGTCCTCATGCAGCAGTCCCTCCCAACTGCTGTCAGTGCAGGAGATGTTCACCCCTGAGCGACTGCAAGTGAATCGCGCATGCGCAAAGCCGCCGCTGGCGATGCACTCTTGAGTGGATCACATTTACAAACCAAACCAGACATAATTGTGACATAAAAAAAAAAAACGACTGAACGACCTTTCTCTTATTATTTTCTCACAGCGTCCATTACAATTACATACATACATATTTTTTTATTTTAGGGCCGCCAATAGCGAATTTCCTTACTGAGCAGTTGGCAACACTGCCTGTGGGCACATTACCCACCTTTAACTGATGATCTAGTAGTTGTATTTCTATTTGTGTTTTTTTAATTTGCAGCTGTATGTGTTCCATTTCCAAATGAGACTTTTCACTTTGGTTTTGTAGGTCACCTTATATAGTTGTTTCACAGGAAGCTATAGGAACATAGGACAAATGAACTTGAATTTTTATATTGCCATGTTTACTTAGTGTAATAGTAAGTTGTGGATCAATGCTGAATAATATTCCTACTGAGGTAAGCTGTGCTGTGGAGGTTAATGGACGCTCTTCCTCATTAATGGACCCCTTATCATTTCCAGCATTGCTCTGTTGAAGAGAAAAAAGCTGCAAGTTGGATTGCAGAACACTGTTAACTGAAACCAAAGTTGTTTCATTCATATGGAATATGAATGTTGAATGAGAGGAACATTCAAGACCAAACTTTTTTTTTTTCTAATTAATTGACTTGGTCTGCAATTCTCTGCCACACTCTCTCTTTTGCTGCTGCTGCAGTATTGCTTTTTCTCATAAAAATATGCTCATTTTCTGCATATGCAGTCATTAAAAGATCCAATTCTACTGGGGAGAAGTAGGAGGCTCTAACCTTTTGTCCACTGGTTGCCGTGGTAAATCGTTATATGTGTTCCATTGATGAGGGCTTTTTATATCCTCATGCACGAGTGTAACTCAGTTGACTCAGAGTTGATTGAACTAATTCTTAACAGTTTGACAACTGAGAGTTGGTCAACCTTGAGTTCAGGTTTTGATTTAGAGTTTGTTAAACCTGCTTTCTGAAACGGGCCCCTGGTCTGCATTTGGGTACACCATTTTGTACAGGAACTGACAAGAGCAAGGAAACCTGCAGCTTCTCAACAATGACTGTAGGACTCATTATTTTGCCAATGGGCTAGAATAATGCCTATGTTAAACAACTTGGCCTAGTTTGCCACAAGCCGTTTGTTGATGCAAAAATTACCTTTTACGTTGCCTTTGTATACCTTCCCTGTGTATTCATTATCTTAATTTTCTGTGTATAAGCCCAGACCAATCTTTGGTTCTTACTAATCAGCCATAGCCAATCAGTCTTCAAACAACATTTTAGATAGTTTAACCAATAATTTGAGAACTTAAAAAGAACTTAAAGTTTTTTTTCTAGTTTTTTTTAATAAGCACTATCATATTTGGCATTTTCCACTTTCTGTTTCTACAGCATCCTCTCTTTGTGCTACGTATACGGTGGTAGCGTCAAAGGTGGAGTGTCCTACTCTACCATTCCCAATTCAGAATGTCTAGACATGCCACAGTTGCTTTATACTGGACCATAGGACCTACTAGAAATGTCAGAGGGCTCAGGTGGTTCAATGTATTTCTTAAATACATGTTATTATTTTGTTTACTACATGTATAAGTGTGCATGTCCAGTATAGGTGTTAACATGTAAATGCACATTTTACAGACACCATAATAGCAAATTCATGACACTGCATGTCAGAGCCCTCATTTTATGCTGTACCTGGGTAGCACACTGTGTATTGCTATATTGTATCCATTAAGGGAAATTACTGGGCTCTTCCTGTTACAAATACATCCAGAATTTCAAGCACTATGCATAGTGAACACCACGCATTGCTCATCACCTCGTTGATACCATCTATATGGTATCAATGCTCTAGTTGTATGGTATATAACCTGCTCTAGAGTGCTTAAGACCTGGGACTAAATTGATACTTTCAGTATGACAGTGTTCAAAAACATAAAGCTAATATTGACGTGACATAAGGATAAGTTACTGACTTGCGTTTCACTGACCATACCAAAGCCCAGAGCTAAGCTCCAGAGAACACTTGTGGACAAACCCCCAATTAGCAGATCAGATACTTCCCATCCAGCCTGATGGAACTTAAGTGGATCTGCCAGGAAAATGGAATAAACTCTCCATATCCAAGTGGGAAAAGCTTGTTAAGAGGCAAAAAAATACTGATGAGAGATGTGTTTTTAATGTTTAATTAATGTGCTAATGGTTTTTTAAGAAATGCTGGTGTCTGAATACTATATGAAGTGCGTGTTTTTGTTAGCGTGTTATGAGCTTTACCTCAAGCAGATTTTGTTAAACCTTTATCATCGTGGTTCAAAACTTACATTTTGGTCGCAAACCTATGCTAACGTGACCTTGGAGAGCAGTAATTGAAAAAGCACAAATTCATTATGTATTTTAGGCTTTGCCCCTCCTTCTTCTTGTGCCATGATGGGTGGTGATGTACTGATAGACTTATACAGTACGGAAGAGAGTAACAACATCATTTTTAGATACCAACTAATTCTTACTCATGTTCATGATGTCTTTATTCCTCCTCCTGCTGTTTACAT
>JAUYWH010000102.1:0-13644 GCA_034779795.1 Ctenopoma multispine
CTTGTTCTAGAACTCTCGCGACCACAGCGCCGATCATCGTCACTAACATGTTATGTGACAGAAACGCCTTATGGTGCTCTCTCACGGGCAGGTTCTCGACCAAGGCTTTCTCACATTCGACACTCCAGACATTAGCCTTGGCCGCGGCGCAAAAGGCATGAACCAGTTTGAGGGTAGCGTACTGGGTGTCAGGGACCTCTGTGATCTTCACTTTCTTATCGCGTGCACTCTTTACGATGGCCTGGACGGCGTTGGACATTGGTGTCGAGCTGTACAGGTATCTCTTTTCCTTAGGGATCAACGGTGCCGGTTTTGGTGCTGTGCCAGTATCCTTAGCTGAGGCTCTGGTTCCTACAGGTTTAGTTGATGCCATTGTATTCTCGCAAGTGAACTGAGACCGAAAATGAACAAACTGATAAAGTGAAATATAATAAACAACAGAAAAGGCAACACCGAAAACCACAAACAAAAGGCTCACAAGCTGCCCTCCGAGATGTCTGTGGTGTACACCAGGGGCGTGCTAGTGCGTTAATACAAGGACTTCAAGTCCTGCAGCAAGTGTGAAGCCTGGAAAAATGACACGCTCCGAGCTGCTTCCGAGGGCCCAAATCCAATTGCTGTTGGAAAGCGGGCCTTCTTTCATTGATGCGGTGCAGTTGGCCACAGAAAAGGTGTACACTTGGCTCGCGTGTCCAACCACAGCCGACTTCCTGCACTGGTAGATTGCAATGTGATTACACGTCTCTCCTTAGATCATTAGAGCCTTGGTGCCAGTTACGTTGTGTGTGACACTCATTCCCAACAATACGTTAAATTTGTCTCTGTACTTGGTGACGGCACCTCCGCGATCGACGCGATACAAGCCAATCGCTTTGATGGTTACATCTTCTTTCCCCGTTATCAGAAACCAGCTAGTTGAGAGGAACAGGTCAGGGTTTCGGTCCGGACATGCCAGTTGCAGAGATCCGTCGACAGCAGGACCTGCAGCCAAAGGGGTACCTGTTGCAATAGCCGTGCTAGTGGTAATGAAAGGCTCGCCGGTAACATCTAGAGTGTCTGTGTTATAAGACCTGGTGGTTGACACCTCGCCATCGGGCCAGCTTGTCACGCTGACATCTGGAATGTTTGAGAGCTCGGTGGTCTCATACGCTGCAGGTGCCGGTGTAGCAGTGATTGAGGGACAGAGACACTGCACTAGACACAACAGAAAAACTGTAGGAAATCCCAAAGGTGTAGTTGAAGTTGACATGGCTTTCTTCTTTCTCATTCTTGCTGTATTTGTTCTTGATAACTTTGAGGCAACGTGCGTACCATTTAGTATGGACTCTGACAATGTAAATACTTTTCTCTCGAGCGAGTTCGAGGCGGATCGTACAGTACTGTCCCCGGAGCTGGGCCACGTCCCCTACACTACCCCACTACTCCTACACTCACATTAAGGCGTCCACGTCGCGTGCCCCTTTCGGACTTGGAGAAAGGCCTGTTGGATGTTGCGGGATTTGCGGGTGCGCGCTGCAGTGGAAAGTGCTCTGTCACCTCGTTCAAGGCTTCGTCGATCAAGGACCTGTGGCGCAGCATCACGTCAACCACGCGAGAACCCGGCGGCGCGTTACCGTGGTGCGACATGAGTTTGGAGATGGGGTCCGACGCGGCTGGTCTCCAGGGCTGGTTGGAGGTGATGTGTGTATCCATGAGAGCTGCTAGATCGTTGAAGGTTGCGTCGAGCGAGGCCCTTCCCCTATTGTACTGGAGCGTGGCTGTCCTCAAGGCGACGCTCGCGTCGCGCAAAGTGCCGTTAGAGCACAAGTTGTCGCAACCTGTATGGGAAACGGGCAATCCTTCGCAGGCCACCTGGAAACACTGGGGGTAATTGACTTCGAGCTTGGTCAAGTTGAACCCTAAATAGAAATGGTAGGAGAGATATGTGGCGCTTCTCTCTGGCATGCGTATCTTCCATCTCCCCGGGCGTAGTATCACCCTGTGATCGAGGGACCCGAGAGGCGCGTCGATTTCCCCCACTACCTCGCCGCTCCTCAGGGCAGCTTCGATGCTGAGGTCCGGGGTTTCACTCGGCGATGACAGCAACAAACGCTGGCCACACGCAGGGTATGTCCTAATGAGAATCAGAGCTGACAGTAGCAGATACGAGCAAACAATTTGTGAGAAGTTTTCGTGTCTCATTGCAGTTTCAGTTATTTGAAAGTACGTCTCTGAGGATGGTAGGTGATCGGCAAAACTCAGCTCTATGCTGCGACAATACACCAAAGCCATGCGTTCCGCGACGGACGAGATGAGTGACCCCGCTTCCGTCACGTACTCCTTCGCCCGGTAGAGCACGGGCTCTCGCATTTGCGTGTAGTAGCCCGGCGTGGGCAAAGAGGCCGAGAGTCGCAGCGATCCAAAAGAAAACGGTGTCAGGTCACAAGGGACCTTGATGCGTAGTGCGCCGTGGTCGACTCTGATCACAGTTTTAACTAAGATTTCGCTTTCCGATTCCACGGTGCTCAAGTATCCTGTGCCTCCTTGGGGCCAGCCGTATTCCGAGTAGTCTCCCAACTCCATGCACGAGCCAGAGCCCCTGATGCACTCGAGCGTGGCCGACACCAAGTGCATACTGTCGAGGGTCGACGCAAACCTCTGCGTTCCGTCTACAGAGGCGAGCGAGACGAGCTTGGTGCCATTCTTCCCTGCACCCAAGCCAAAAAGTGGGGAGTGTGTCAAGCCTCTGCAGTTCTGACCTCGACGTCGACGACAACCACTCGCCTGTGCTGCGAGCGCAAGTCCAATATCCAGTCCAGTACCGCCGCAAATCTCTTCCTGGAGTACACTACCCCACTACTCCTACACTCACATTAAGGCGTGCACGTCGCGTGCCCCTTTCCTCACCGATACACTGGTCTTTGCAGCGCACCTGCTTTTTAGGATTGTGACAATCAACAAAGGGCAACTTAGAGCGGAGAGGGTGACTGAGACGGCAGCCATGAAACGACTGCGGGATATCAAACGCTCAAACGTCTACAGTCACACGAGACCGCGCTTCTGTATCAGAGTGTACGTTTTCAGTGTATTTTTGAGCAAAGACATCCATTGCGACGATGTCCCGCAACACGGTTTCTCCTCTCCGCAGCAACTCGGCCGACCGAGCCGATTGGTTCCTAATGCTAGCGAGAGACGTGCGCATGTCCGCCTCAGACAAAGAGTGCACCTTCGAAAGTATCCTGGGGTTTTTAGCCACCAAAATCTGAGACGCACGGTTTTCACCTGATGCCGTTTTCAGCACGTACGTGTCCGAATGGGCCTGGTAGCAGATGGGGCCGAAGCACAGATCGTCGCACACCACGGGACATTCAAAACTTATCTCGCCGTCGTCATTCACCTCACACGCCGAGATCATCTCGTGGTCGAATTGTAGAGGTTCACACACCCCCCTTGAGTCACATAGTGGCACCCTGTAGTTGCTGTGCAAGTCGTTTACCATGGCCCTGTCCAGCCAACAAGTCCTGTTACCTCTAGACGAGTCCACGAAGGGCATGTACCAGTGGGAGAGCACAACGGGATTCCAGTGTTCTCTCTCCACAACCATCACGAGTCTAGAGGATGATAGCGAGCGGCTCGCCACGGGTGTGTCAGTGTAAAAGTCTGTAGCGAACGCACCCCGTCATATCCGACCTCTGTACATCCTGCGCGCACAAGAGCAGGTGCTGCTGAGCTCCCCTAAAGGCAAATGTCGCCGCGTTGAGCGCAACGGCCAGCTTGAACGAGCCGCTCATCCAGGTGTCCAGCAGTACGTTGAACCTACTCGTGCTGTCGGACGAACAGCACGAGTATTTGCTGACAAAAAACATTTTTTTCAGCGCGTGGACGAGGGAACGCCGCTGACCAAGAGTTTCGTCCCGGTTCCCGGCATGCCAAACTTGAGATTGGGCTTGTCCTCGGACATGAATGTAGGTTTACCATTGCATAACAGCGAACTCACCTTCAGGGATGCAGTTGAGACAGTTGAGTTCATACCGTACGGCGCACAGGTTGTTGACTTGGATCGCGAGGGCACGGTAGCGTTCGTGGATCGCGAGCAAGACCGGATCTGTGTCCGCTCACCATCCGTGGTTGCGCGGAACGACGGTCTCAGGTTACCTTCCTTCGGTGTGCAGAGCGAAGGCGTCGAAAAGAGCGAGAGCTGCTACCGACACGTTACAAAAGCGAGAGTCCGTGCTCTACCGGGCGAAGGAGTACGTGACGGAAGCGGGGTCACTCATCTCGTCCGTCGCGTAACGCATGGCTTTGCTGTATTGTCGCAGCATAGAGCTGAGTTTTGCCGATCACCTACCGTCCTCAGAGACGTACTTTCAAATAACTGACGACTGCGTGAGCGCGATTGCCAAGTCTCTCGCCGACCTAAACGACGCCTTCTCTCGCCTAGGCTCTATGATCAAAAGCGACGCAGAGGCGAGGGAGTTGACGGCTGCCCGTCTAGAGCACACAACTGCTCAAGCCTCCGCACTGTGCCTGAGCGCTACTCTGTTGGCTTTATTAATCAACATCGCCACAATCGTGACACTTTGCTCCACTTGCAAAGGGTCTCAAAATAGCCAAAGCCGCTACAGGAAACGCCCCTTGTTTGAGGCGGACATGCGCACGTCTCTCGCTAACATTAGGAACCAATCGGCTCGGTCGGCCAAGTTGCTGCGGAGAGAAACCGTGTTGCAGGACTCGTGCCAAGTCGCCCAGGAACCTGACTCTCGCCGATTCTCTGTTGACAAAGGCTCTAGACATCATGGAGTACTTCCACACCGTCAACCCTCGCGTGCAGTATTTTGTGGAAAACCCTGACTCGAGCATGCTCTGGAAGAGATGGGTTTCGCACAGGCTTTACGAGGACATTGGTAACCACCCAAAGAGTGTGTTTGTCAAGCTGATGAATGGAGAGAAAGTCAAGAAAACCTCTTGGGATGTCACGCGGTTCATGAGCAAGGGGCTCAAAAAGGCCTGCGAGGACAAGCGTTGTTAGACTCGACTATGGTCGATACAACACCAAGTACAGAAAGAGGACCAGGTTGATTACCAACAATCCATTAAGAGGCAAAATGTGCAACAAGAATTGTCCCAGCATGAAGAACGGCAGGCACGTCGAGGTGGCTCAGCGAGGTCCGCGCTTGTACCCCGATAGCAGCAGAACGAAACTACTAAAACACTCGCACTCATTGAGCTGCTTGCGTACCCAGCAAATTTAGTCGAAGCCATATTCAAGCACATCAGCAACTCTGCTTTCTGTGAAAGACAGGGTGTGGGACCCATGTGTCCGGAGCCAGTACTGATTGCGCTCAGCAGTTGATGTTTTTTATTTTTGTTTTTATGGAAAAAAAACAAACAAGCCTAAATCTCTCCAAAGTGTTCATTGTCATCATCATCTTATTATTATTATTATTACAGTGACAAATAAAGATACTTATACTTGGCGTGTAAAGTGTTATTACTGTGTGACCGAATGTCTTTGTGTTTTCTTACAATTGCAATAAAGACAAATGCAATATAATTTTAATATTTTTTGTCGTGTTTTATATGAAATCCACACATTGTCAATCATTACATGTCAAGGTACAAAACATAAATCTTTCTCTGCACAAATTGTAGTTTCATTATCATCATCATCATCATCATCATCATCACAAACTGACACAATAAAGATTCTTAAACTAGCCGTTTGATGTGTAACTACTCTGTAGTCTGAATGTCTTTGTGTAGCAAATAAAGACAAACACAAAATAATTTCCAGTGTTTCTAGTTGAAACAGAGCCCACATATTGTCAATCGTCAAATGTCAGGGTACAAAACATTTAGGTTTAGTGTGAGTAGCAAACACCATAGCGCCCAGCTTGCACTTGGAGTGCACTCTAGTGTGTATCGGACAAGGGTGAGTTGTAGACCTTTCATTCGTCTGTACGCAAAACAGTCCAGATCCGCTTTTTCTAACGGTCACGGGGACACCCCAGAGCAACGCCAGTCTGTGGGCTTCGCTTTCCTCTCGAGCTCGATCTGGCAGTTCCTCGAGCCCGTGGACTGCAGAGGGCTGAGAGCATGCCCGCCGACCTTTCAAGATGCCTCGGAAACGGCTTCCAAGTGATGTCACGTCGACCAGTATGGGGTTAGAGGAAAGGCCCACAGAAAGGGACGTCGGATCGTCGAAGCCCGGGTCTTCTAGGTCTTGAGCGTTGAACGTGTCCACGTACTCGAACCCGGAGTCCTGCTTATGGCAGTTGGGCAACCGCACGCACTTCCTAAACGAGTACGGGCCTTGTGGATGGACGAGCGCCTGCTCTCGGCGCACGCCACGTCGTCTAGCCTCAGACATCTCGAACCTGGAGAAGAGCAGCCACCTTCCCCCCTCATCGAGTCCACACGACTCTGTGTCGTCCGGGTAGGACAGCAGCACGTAGTTGAGAGACGCTCTCTCCATCTCGTCGAGCAAATCTCTGTAGGCCTCTATCCCCTCGAAACTGCACAGCTCCATGGGCAGATACCAAAGCATCCTCAGACTCAGCTTCGACTTGACCGGGGACGACCTGATGTAGACGACGATCTTACCCACATCCTTGACCAGCTCTCCGAGAGACGAGTCACTCTGCAGCTCGCTCCTTTTCACCCTAGTGAGTCTCGAGAGGGACTCTGCGATCACCAAGATCAAACTGGTGGTCAAAGCTGGTTCCTCGTGACGCCCAAGACGAGAAGACAAGAGGACAAGAAGAGCTCTAGCTGAAAGGGTTCCATTCTCATACCTTTGACTTGGAAATATTCAAACACCCTGTTGATCAGCCGTTCAAAGCGGTACATCACAGAACTGGACTGGTCTTTCAATGAGGCGCCGTGCTGCTGCAGCTCACGCATCCTAGCCTTGGCGCCCTTCAGCCCGAGCTCCTTTATCAGCACGGCTTGGGCTAGGCGATCTTTCACCAAGCGATTGTACTCGGTCATTCTCTCATTGTCCTTTTCCCTCACGCTGTCGTCCTGAGAGAGTCTGGTCCGCATGCAATCCACGGCCACTCCGACAGTCATGGATCTAGACTCGTCGAGGGGATTTCTCGTCAACTCTCCGAGCAACCACAAGATCTCTGCAGGGTTCGAAGACAGCGCCCAAGAGTGCCGAGCTCGCAATCCCGCAGAAACGCCATGCCCGGAGTTTCGCTGGCACTCGGAGGTCGCGGAGGACGACGACGAGCACTGTGCCCCAGTGAATGCATCACACACAGTCTTTCCGCTTGTCTCGTGGAAAAGGAACGGCTGAGCCCTTCGCGATCTACCGTGCAAGATTTTGTGTTACCACTAAAGGTCCACTTCAGATACTGTTGGCTTTTCTCGGGGGTACTGTGGCACAACACTAGGCGCCTGGGGAACCGGATTGAGCCGTTAACCGATCACGAACTCCTCCGCATCAACCGCGCACTGATGAAGGGCGAAGAACCCGAGTTGTGCAGCCAGATTTCCAGCCAGGATGCCATCTACCAGCAAGACATGAAAGTCTTTTGGTTGACCACGGACGGACGACTGGTCTACGTGGATCGACTTTCAGAAGACGTCAAGTTTCGCCATGTCAGGCAGCGGAATTTGCGCTTTGCGTTGTCCCTGTGGACCAGCAACCCCGAGCTGTGCGGACAAACGATGCGGGCCTCCGAGACGGCTCACGGTAACTTAATCAAAATGTGCGGAGAGGCGACGCGATATAGCCGAGGCAAGTTCTACAACCTGTACGCCAAATACCCTCTCCCGATCGCAGAGGAAGGTGAACGGTTTGGTCCGCTGGAGCTACCTTGCGTGAGCGAGAAGGAAATTGACACAAAGGAGATGTACTGGGTGCTCAGTGGTTGGTTCAAGAGGACCGTTCAGAGGTGGAGTTTTCGCTGGACATCAAAAGGAACTGGTTAACAAGAATGGCCGTTAGCGTGGCCTTTTTCCTGACTGTATGGTAAAGAAGGGGAAACAGGGTTGTTGGTGGGGGTGTGGCGGTGTGGGGGTGGGACGCAACAATTTTTTGAAATGCCCTTGAGGGAGTGAGTGAGTGAGTGAGCCAGTCAGTCAGTCAGTCTCAGAGCTCCCTTCTAGTACTAACTGGCATACAGACGTTTGACACACGCGCAGGTAAACCGCTTCTCTTTCGCTTGTGGTACAGCATAATTACAATGCAACAGACACACATAGGGAGAAGGACACAGTACACCAATAACAGTGAAAAACGGGACATCCTAAAGGTTTGGGCCTCACAGATGTTCTCACGGAATTTTATCGGCGCACAAAGCCTAGACGATGCTCTGCGTTATATGCGTGGCAAACCTCACGGTCATTACGTTTTCTTAAAACCCAATAAGGAAAGTTGTAAGTTTGTGCTACTTTTTAGACACCGCGACGTTACGAAGCATTACGACATCAGCCCGGACGCAAACTACGGTGCTTACATCGTCTCTACAACACAGGGGCGACAGATATGTTACAGCAACGTGAGCGACGTGATTAAGCACTGTAGGATCGAGGTCGGCGACTCCTCGGACGACCAGTACAACTATTACGAGATGATTCGAAAAGTGGAGATGCGCGACACGTCCGCAAGTGTACAGGGACGCGAGAGGCTAAACGTGCGCTCCCTACAACGCTGTCCGTCGCACAATTCGGAAAATGGGTTCGTGCTACAACGCGGGGGCAGACTGTCGAAATCCAGGCGCAGATTCCAAAAAGGAGTACGACTACAAAAAGATGGGATGCGAACATGACTCCTGTCACTACCACTACTACTACGAACGAGTCAACAGCGGGTTTGAGGGACTCGGGCTAGAGCGCGAACAGCGCGAACGTGAGTACGACGAGGTGCGCGGAAAACCCGTGTACATGGAGATGGAGATGCCCGGAGAACCCGAGTACGAGGAGATGCGCGGAGAACCCGTGTACGTGGAGATGGAGATGCCCGGACAACCCGAGTACGAGGAGATGCGCGGCGAACATGAGTACGAGGAGGTGGACGACGAACCAGACTACGAGGAAGTGGACAGCGAACCCGACTACGAGGAGGTGGACGGCGAACCAGACTACGACGAGGTGGACGACGAACCCGACTACGACCAAGTGGACCACGAACCCGACTACGACCAGGTGGACTACGAACGTGACTACTACTATGAAGGAGAGGATGATGACATTGTGTTACATAAACGGAGAGAATGATGGTACAAGCTACATACAGATTCCATTTCCTATGTGTTGTAATAGGTACACTTAATACAGAATATGTTGTTCCTTTGATGCTTAGCCTTGCCTGCAACTTTTTGTGTAATAATGATCTTTTGTGAACCTTGAGAGTTGACAATTTTTCCTGTTTTGACTCAGAACAACAATACACATTGTTTGACACCAACTTTATTTTTCATTCATGATGACAACAAATCAAACAAATCGTGACATGGAAATAACTGATTATGTTGGAAATAACTAATGGTGTATGTGTGCAAGTGCCTTGTCTAGATTTCAACACTCCTGGCGTTACTCATTGACTTGAGCAGGGGTTGGTGTACTTTGGAAGCAATAGGCGTTTCTAGCACTCCTGCAACTCCTCATGATGATATACAAAGTGGGACTTGTGATACAGTGCATGTTCCCTACTGCTATGCAAACATTGAGTACTACGTATTTCAGTTCTTCACAATCTACATGTGAGCGGTAATATATCGTGCTGACTATCCAGGGCATCCAGCAGCACACAAACAAAATAACAGTGAAAAAGGGCAACAGCTGAGCCAGTCTCATCTTATTGCCAAACGAATTAGACTTCACGTGCTTTCTGACACTGTACACTATCATACCGTTGCAATAGATGAGGACAGCAATGGGAAGGATGAAACAAATGTTCATTCTGATCCAGAATCGAGCAAGCTGTAAATGAGGGTGCACGCTGTTAAAACACATCATGCTGTGTTCGGAGACAGGAAGAGTGGTATAATAGCATATGTCCACGAGGGCCGCAAGTGTGGGCCCAAAGGCGCACACCCGAGACATTATTCTCCTTCTTCTGCTCGAATCACGCCCGTTTGCCAGACACTGGAGTGTTGTTATGTTGTGTACCACCTTCATGTACCTCTCGACATTGACGTATACCATGATGAGTATTCCATATTGGAAACAGAACTGTTGAGAAACAACAAAAACAGAGGGTTATGACCAGGTGAGGTGAGTCATATTACAGCAAAAGGTGTCGTCAAAACGTACTACTACGTACCGTCATTACTCCCTTCAGCAGTTTGCACACTAAAAAGCCAAACACCCAGCCTTTCACAAGGATCATCTGAGTGACCCACACTGGAACTGTGAGCAGAGTGATTATGTCCCATACACCAAGGTGTGAAAAGAAAACGATCGCAGAGTCTCTTCTTCGAGATGTCCGTGTTCTTGTCACCGGCACAGTGGAGTTTGGTGAGCATGTACAGGTTGGCGATTAGGCCAGTGATCATGATGACCGCGTGAAGAAGAGGAATATAAAATAAACGGCTGTATTCGTACAGATGGTAACAGTGATGTGCAGAGCCCGCTGTTTTATTTGAAATACCAAAAGTGGCATTGGAGTTTGAGCCCATCCTAACAACCCTGACGGAACCAGCTACTGACAACGTGGTAGACCTTCTGCCTGTGCAACAACAACAAAAATTCCCTCGAAGAGCCTGTGCAGTATCTCTGATACGAAATCCGACTCGTAGATTCTTTGATAGGGTTTAGAAAAAAAATCCAACCAATGCAAGGCTTTAGAAACTCCGACTCTTTAGGTCTGTCCACTGCCTTAGGTATATAATCCAACTCCCTAACAGCATATGTGTTTGAAAAGTCTAGATCCTTGTCCTGGTCGGATGGCTTGTGTGTAACTCCGCCCACTTTACACTCGCAAACCTAAAATGTTGTCATTCTTTCAAAGGTCTAGCTGGGGTAAAGATCCACTGACTTTCATGATGTCCTACAGGCTTAACATTGGTCGGAGGATTTCGTTCCAGTCGGACTGACTGCAACCCTACTGGTTTGTATAAAAAGTGCCAGCCTTGCACCGTCCTTGCTTATCTCCGCTCGGTGTTGTCGTTGCAGTTACACTACAGGAATGTATATCGTCATTGCAGCGAGTCTAGTATTGTCAACAGTAGTTGAGTGTTGCATGTTGCAAAGAACTGGCGGTGCTACAGCCGAGAGACTAGAACCTGTGACCATTGTCGGCACAATGGGCAACACGGTCAAGTTCCCGGGCTATCTAGAGAGTCCCACTCAGGCTTTCTATAAAGATGACAGAATAGTGTACGCGAGCGAACACATATACGGGTTGACGCAGACGCCAACCGGCTACCAAGTCAGTGTTTGCTTCCTCACATGTACCAACGAAGGCACCTACAGGATAGGCCGCAAGACTTTCAATCTGACGGCAAGGGCCGACACGTGCAGCATGTTCTTCTATACCACCAAAGTAGACAAGGTGACCAAGGCAGCGTTCGTCAGCCCACTCGAGGGTGTCATTCGAATCTCTATGCTGTACATACAACCTGCCGAAAGCGAAATGTGGAGTCTGATCGAAGTGTGGAATGACACCATGAGCAAAACCACGAGTCCAGCGCCCTGCTGTTTCATGATCCACAAGGGGAACACTTTCGGCGGATACGGTGACAGGCAGTATCAGTATTTTATGTACCAGAGACATGGACGCTCCGATAGCTCTTGCTCAAGTGTTCAACTCTTAACCTCTGCTCATCTTCCTACTACCGCAACCGCAGGCAATAAGACAATGGTGTCGATGCCAGATCTCAAGGAGTTGGATGACGTTAAGATATCCGTGCAACTGCGCAACGTCAACGAGAGTGAGTTTGCACTCATTTGCTTAGTCGATTTAAAATCGGCAGAGTCTGACCTATACTGAGCTTTATCTGTCTGTCTTTTTTCCCACCAGGTATACAGGACTTGAAGAGAATGATAGAGGAGTTTGAAAGATCGTGGAACTCTGCGAGCTCTATTGTCACAATACGCATCCTGAGCCCCCTATTCATCACAATGCCAATGCTGTTACTTGCTTCATGAACTAAGTGTATACTTTGTGGCACAAAAGTTACAAAAACGCCAGTGTCGTACGCAGATGTTATCATCAAGATTTTTATTGAAAAGTACAACAAGCATCAATACAGCTATTATTGTATACAATGATTAAAATGCCATGAGCACATGTACAGCAAGAATTATTTCAATAAATGTATGTACATATAACTGTGTCGTCGTAGTCCCAGTCCTGCTTTCTTTTCACCAGAACAAACTTTCACACTTTGAACCTTCTCTGAGTCCTTTCCTTAGAACAACTCCTCGTCACACTTCAGCCTTTGATCAATGTGTTCCCTAACTACGCGTTCGTCTTCCGGGGTCATATGGGCAGTCTGCATCCATTCTTTGTCACGTAGCAGCTCGTGAGCCAAAAGTCTCTCATTTTCACGGAAAGCCAGCAGTTTGAACGCAATTCTTTTCACCAGTCCACACTCCATCACGTTGGGCATTACGATGTCAGGGTGCCATGGTGTCGATGATGCACAGGATTGGCCTTCGGAACACAAAGTCCTTACGATAATCTGGTACGTTGAAACCTTTTCGTTGTGAATTTCACGCTTGCAAAATACCATCTTTCCTTCCATCGTATCTGCGATCATCACCCCCAAGCTCCACATGTCCACAGCGCAAGTGTACTCTAAACGCTCGCGGCCTTCGATGGACAATTCGGGGGCTCTGTATGCCTCGGTGACCACATTTAGGCTCATCCATTTTGAGGAATGTCTCGAAAGACCCATGTCGGCCACCTTTCTGTCAGCAACACATTGCTAGGTGTCAAGTCCCTGTGTACCATATTTAGTCTGTGCATGTAGGACAGGGCGTCCGCCACCTGGACTGAAAAACGAGCCACGAAACTCATTGAGTATGGGATCAACTGTTCCCAGCCTTGACTGCAGTACATGCGTAGGCTATGTACACAGTTCCGTAGGCGCCCTTGCCAATAGCAGCCTGTTTTGTGTAACCGTCCATTTCAGATTTTGTTGTGCACGTGCTGTGTGGTGTTGAGGATTTAAATACCCCCAAGGGTCCAACCACATGGGTTGTTTTTTTTGTGAGTCATTTCATTTCATTTAATTCCAAAGGAAAAAACAAGTGTGTGAGATATAATAATAATAATAATAATAATATTTATGCCAGAGCCACTTTTAATCACTTGTATGACTTGAATACATAAAGATATTATAACAAGACAGTAGTGTGTATGAGAAAAGACGCATCACTCATTGGGCAGAAAATCAACGGCCCTGCCTGATCCCAGCAACTTGTTCAATTAAAGGAGTAATGCTGTGTCATACAGCGATTTTCTTTTTGTGGTCACTCACCCCATTCCTCCGTGCCTTGGACTGTTTGATCCCACACGAGTTGCGGTGCCGTAACATAGCACGAGCACGACAGTAATCCCTGAGTAGGATCTCGCATCGCTTTAGGAGTTCTTTCATCATGGCAGGATCGGCACTGGCAGTTAGCGCAGTCACTACCCAAAGTTTGTGCTTTAGCAAACATAACGTCTCCTCAGTAATTAGTTCGTCTATCCACGTGGACACACCTTGA
>JAUYWH010000104.1:0-13621 GCA_034779795.1 Ctenopoma multispine
GCTTTGGCCTTTTTCTCTCCATCGCTGTGTTTACTTTGTAATCGACAATCAACAGATTTCCCTTTCTACCAGAAGTCCAGACTAAACCAATTCCCCTCCACATCATAATCGTTTTTTATTACCTATTTTTATTAGCAATTTCACACAATTAAAAAATAAAAAAGTGCAACTTATTGGTCTGTGTTTATAATTTAAAATATAAGTAATATTTTGAATGAAATGTGTGTTATTTGTAATAAAGTCAGGCGTCACTGACATAGTTTAGCCCACCTCCTTGTCCGCTTCATTTGGGAGAGGTGAACTGTACTCTCCTCCCCTCCCCTCCCCTCTCCTCCCCTCTCCTCCCCTCTCCTCTCCTCTCCTCTCCTCTCCTCTCCTCTCCTCTCCTCTCCTCTCCTCCTGTTGTTGAAATGCGCTACAAAAGATGCTGTTTATGGTTTAACCTCCATATGTTTCATGTATTTGACATGAAACATTGTAAATTGTGATGAAACGTTGTCATATCAGTTAAAAACTATAAATAATAAACATTAGTCAGTCAATAGAAACACAAGAGAGACATTTGATTATTGATCTGTCTCATATTTAGACTGTCAGGACTGAAAAATCTGTGCAGATGTTATTTTACTGATCTCAGAGTAATCTGTGATGTCACAGTCTAGTTAAAGAAACAATTAGCTTTTCTGATCAATCACAGCATTTATTCAGTAATAGAATCGATCTACACAGTGAACACTCAGACTAATGAATCAAAATATTTCAAAGTAAATAAAAGAGGAAAGGTTTCTACTAAAGATCCTGTTGTTGATCCAACACCTGAACCAATCAGATCATAGATCAGGTGAGATCAGGTGTTTCCCATCATGCCCTGTGGTCTTACAGTCAGTGGAAACCAACTGCAGCACCTGAATAATTTTTTTAACTGACTCCAACATATCCGACAGCCTGTTAAACTGCTCCTCTCTGCTTTCTGTGCTGCTGCCACCGTTACTCTCCAAACCAAACGCCACCGCTGCATCAACAGCAGATCTCCAGGTGACTCTGGGAAGTTGCAGTGTAGCAAAGTTCTCTAAAAACTTGCGTGCAGATATTTTTATGCAGTTGCATCTTCTTCATTATTCAGTTATTGAGAATAAACATCACTGTACTGACTGGCTGAACTTTATTAGTTAAATAAATGCAAGATGTTTTCAAATGACAGAGTCTCTAAATCTATTCAGGTGACTTTTTAAATTGGGTTGTAATGGACCAGTGTGTATGAATCTGAAAGTCAGTTTAAAAGTTAGAAAGGTTGTCGATTAAAACAGTTGCTGCTCAATGTCGTCTTGGTTTTAAAAATATCCAGGAAGTATTGAAGAAGGTATTAAAAAGTATTAAATTCAACCTCAGGATTTTTGTATATATCTGTGATGTTACAACAAAACAGGTGTTAGTGCAATGTCACTCTTGCCTGAGTGAAACAAACGGACTGTTCCTGTGTCTGCGGTTTAACAGTAACATATATCGTACAGGACGCGTCACTGGTCACCTGCAGGTGTCTACGTGACCACAGCAACCGTCTGAGCAGGTACAGAGTGTGAACGAGTCGGTAGCCAGCAGAGGGCAGCGTTCAGTCTGCGTCACAGAAGAAGAAGGCGACGTAATGACGTAATTTCCACACAAGATGGCGGCGGCCTTTCGGAGGGTGATCAGCGGGGCGACGCGGAATAGAGGCTTCAGGTTTTTCACTTTACCTTTATTTTATAATACAAATGTTATTGTTAAATAACATCAACATGTCGTGAACAGGCCGTGACGTGTTTCCGTCCGTGAGTGTCAGACTCACGACGGTGTGATCTATATTTTAGTTTTGACCTGAGCTTCACCAGACTCCGTTCAGATTTTTACTGTTTTAAGTAAAAGTGACTGATCAGCAGTAAAAACGTGATTTAGGTGACATCAGCTCATCTTCAGATAAATACGTTAAAAATCCGAGTCATCAAACCCACCAGAACCTGATTTATAAAAATAATCCGTGTGTAAGCTGGAAGATGAAGCTCAATGGATTCATCAGTCGTTTTAGATCACTGCATTTAAAATATAGACATTTTACTGTCCCTGTCAAAGTGTCGAACTGTGTCATGTGATGTTTGTTTAAACTGTGACTGTTTGTGTGTTTGCAGCCAGCAGCAGCGGAGCCTGAGCTCAGGTCAGTCTCTTCATCATCATCATCATCATCATCAGTCACAATGTTTCTTTCTCGTTTGTCATTTAATGTATGGATCTGTGGGCGGTAACCATAGCAACACCATCACACATAATATCAGTAAAACCGTGTTTATAAAAGCATCAGACAGACGATTCTTATCGGTTATTGATTATTGTTGTTTCTTCTAATAAAAGTGAAAGTGTCAAACAGAAAGACCTGGTCCTGGTCCACCTGAAGGTTTTATGATCCAACAGGTGAGAGTAACTGTGAGTCAGGAAGAACGGTGTTCCAGACCAGAATGTTCCAGACCAGAACCAAGTCCTTCATACGTCACTAAACAGGTTCTTATCCTGGTTCTGTTGGTTCTTCACTTGAGAATTGGATTCATGTGTGCTTCTTTGATGGTTGTTAGTCCTTTCTGCTACCACAGTCACATGTCATCCTATGTATAATCTGAGAACGGTATTCAGAACTGATACAAACACCACAAGAACCTAGAAACTGGTTCCAGTTTTAGTCTGAGCCTCAGGTTAGTCACAGGTTGGTTAAATTAAAAGACACATTCTACAGGTGTGTTACCTCATGACACACACACACACACATCCATGATCAGATAGACGTTCTAGTCAAAATCGACTTTGGAAGAACCAGAGAACCAGGATTCTATCAAATCATCAGTAATATTATGAGCTGAAACGTTGATGCACGTGTGAAGAACTGGGTCCTGTTCACCTGTTCATCTAAAGATTAGAAACTCATGATTCTCTGTTGTTGTCAGACCTTTGACCTTTGCACCAATCAGCTGTCTGTTTCGTCAGGTCGTGGATTCCTGCCCCGCCCCTGGCCCCTCCCCCTCATCTTGGTGACAGGCGGTGGTTACCTTGGTTACCAGCACTACAGAAGGAGAGGACCGGAGGATGGGGCCTCCCTGGCCACGCCCACAGAGGTATGAGGTCACACAGCTCCTCTTCCTAATTGGTCCTTTTCTTCTTTTTATTTCTCCGCTTTTTAGTTAAGATTAAACTACCTGTCGGCAAAGCAGTAGTGGTACTATACAGTAGTACTCGTAGTAGCTGTAGTATTGAGAGATCTGGAAGTTTGGTTACAATAACTGGATGTGTTTGGTCCGAAGACAAATTTAATCTCTCTTGAAGACCCAGGTGTAAATCCTGTTGATGACATCAGCATGTGACTGGCTACAGGGTTAAAGGTGACAAAGATGTCACCAGGATGATGATGTCACACTGACCGGTCACTGTGTACTGACACATCAGCATCTCGCTCAGACCCTGCCCCCTCTCCTCACTGGTCTGCTGTGTCCTGATTGGTCCATTTACTGAGGGCATGGTCTGATTGGTCAGTATCTCGGAGGACAGAGAAAGCCTCTGATTGGACAAAACATCTTCAAAAATTATATTTAAATTTAATGTAATAGTTTAATGTGTTTGAATTTTACACAAAAAAAACAATTAGTGAAAGATTTTACATTTTAGTTTTATATATATACATATATATAAATTTTATATATATATATATATATATATATATATATATATATATACATATATATATGCTGATATATGCTGCTTCCTACTAGCCCCCCCCACCTCCACCCCTGTCTCTCCACCTCCACCCCTGTCTCTCCACCTCCCTCTTGGTCAGTATTACCCCACCTCCATCTCATGCTTCCCTCCCTCATTCATTTCTTCTTGTTCTCAGCGAGCAAAACGTTTTTTGTTCTTCTCTCGAACATCGTGAAGATTTAAAAATTATCCAGATGTGTCATCGTCCAGCGTCAGCGACCACTCGTTCATGGTGAGGTTTTTTTCTTGTTGCCATGGTGACGGCGACAAGCGCAACCCGCTGCGGCAGGTGAGGAGTCGTCGTTACCATGGTGATGCTGAGAGCAGTGGAGACAGAGGAGGAAGAGGGGTGAGGACAAGAAGGACAGCACGACTCAGGTGGGAGAGGAAGACATGAGAACAGAATTAAAGACGCAATGACATCAGGTGTTAGTTTAAAACAAAGCAGGACAACAGGTGATAGGACATAAAACGAGACGTAAACACAAGTTATAAGAACAAAAGTGTTAAAGTACAGTTATTCTGGGTGAAACAGGAAGTGATGATGTGTCTTACTGTGGATCAGACTTCAGGCAGCCAGCTGATAAACAAATAACTGATATTTTCAAAATAAAATGTGGAGAAACAGAAGAACACAGAACTTTGACACAGAAGACATTTATGATTAACTTTATTGATCCTGCAGCAGCTGAGCAAATGTCACAGTAAACAGGACAAAATAAAACCAAGGATGTGGTAAAAATGTCAAAGTAGTAAGACGACAGTCACAAGGACTTTTATTAGTCACACAGATGTAAAATTGTATTTATTTTACACACAATCCAACAGAGAGAGAGAGAGTTGGGAGGTGTGTGTTTGCATGAGACCTCAAGAAACAACCTGAAGGGGGGCTAGAGGTGATTAGTGTGTGTGTGTGTGGGGGGGGGGTTCCCACGGTGACTGTTAGCTTAGCAAGTCAGCTTTTTTAGCTACAGGTTAGCTCACCCTACATTAGCCTCTTTGCAGTTGATCCTGTGCTAACCCGCTAACCCAGTTAGCCACTCTCACACAGTGTGATTTCAAATCCACTGTGAGTGAAACTCAGAGGCTGTGTCTGTCATTTTGATGGAACTATAACCAGACATGTTTGAAGGGACATATGAGTCCTGACCATGCCGTCACTGTTTGCAGTCACTCTGAGCGCATATCCAGCTCTCCACAACATACTGTCAGCACCAGGATAGTGAGATGCTTGTGGTGTTGGCGGCAGCTCTCACAATTCACCATCTTGTAACACAAACCAATTTAGTGACAAAATCCAGTTACACAATTAGGTCATGCAATTCAATTCAGTTCAGTTCAACTTTATTTATATAGCACCAAATCACAACAAAAGTTTCCCACTTGAGCAGCACGAAGAGACAGTGGAGAGGAAAAACTCTATTGCAGGTGACATCAGAGACTTGACAAAAGTAATAAATAATTAATATGAATACACCCAGACAGGGTGTAAATTACAGTTAAAGGGATTTTTCCTTTTTCCAGTTAATAATAATTTCTGGTTAAACTACATCATCGGTTCAGGACTGAGTGAATTTTCTAAAAGAGACCTGGACTTTACGCTCAACAAAAAAATTTATTAGTTAATTAATTACTTTCTTTTTATTTATTAATGAATAATTTTAATATTTTTTAGGTGGTGGTAGGCGTTGTTGTAGCAGCTTCATTAATGTTCATATCAGAATTGTTGTTAGCATTCATGCTAGGTTTACTGCAGCTTAGCTTTATTAACATGTGCGTGCTGTCCACTCCTCCTTTACCTCCTTCCCCCAACTCCTCTCTCCATACACACACACTTCTATTTCTGTCTTTGTGAGGACTTAGCTGATATAATGTATTCAAAATATGTCCTCACAGTGATAGAAATGTCCTTACATATACAGGAATATCCTCACAGTGATAGTTAAGTCATTAAATTTTGTTCTTATCAGGCTCCAGGTTCCTCGTTTGTCTCTTTCTCGGCGTTTGAGCTCGTTCAGTGGTGGCGTGTGCCGTCCTGCTACTTGGCGCCGTCGGCCAATCACGTTTTTGTGCTACTTCCTGTCTGTCAGCACTATTCAGCAACTGACCAATCGGGTAAGAGCAGCAACCAACTGGATAGAGGAAAGCAAACGACTATGTATAGACATGTTCTTGTTTGTCCTTTTTCCTCCAGGCTTTATTTCCTGTTTGGACGTTAACAGACAGAACCGTGGTCGGATCAGTTTAGCAGATCTTCTGTAGATTCTGCAGATTTGAGTTTCCTCTTCTGTAGTTTATTTTTCATTTTATTCATCTCCTCCTCGTCATCTCTGTACACTCCTCCAACTGCTGCCTCCAATCACACCCTCTTTTCCTCCATCTTTTTGAACAGTTTCTTCGTTTATCTTCCTGAACCAAAAAATAGACATTAACACTCTAGTTCCCGGCTGTCTCCTGCAGGTGCAACTGTACCGCTCCTTCCCAACTCGCCTCCTCTCTCGGGCCTGGGGTCGTCTGAACGGGTTGGAGCTCCCCAGCTGGCTGCGAAGACCCATCTTCACCCTGTACATCTGGACATTCGGGGTCAACATGCAGGTCGGTTTGGTTCATTGTCACCTAACAGAAGCTAAAGCCAGAACCAAAGTTTTGTCTGTTCTGACCCTGAGCGGACCACGAGGTTAAATGGTAAATGGTAAATGTTCTGCACTTATATAGCGCTTTTCTACCTAGACTGGTCCTCAAAGCGCTTTACACTGCTTCTCATTCACCCATTTACACTCACACACCGATGGCAGAGCTGCTATGCAGCTTGACCTGACACACCGGGGGCAATTTGGGGTTCAGTATCTTGCCCAAGGACACTTTGGCATATGACAGGAGGAACCGGCAATCGAACCTCCAATCCCACGATTGGCAGGCGACTGCTCTACCTCCTGAGCCACAGCCGCCCCTAACATTAGGTTACATGTCTCAAATGTCGGTTCAGAACAATAAATGTTCAGAAGTCATTCTGGTTTTAGTGTTGTCATGTGTTAAACAAACCAAGGATTTTGTCCAACAGGAGGCGGCAGTCGAGGATTTACATCACTACAGGAACCTGGGAGAGTTCTTCCGTCGACGCCTGAAGCCTGCAGTCCGGCCGCTCTGCACTTCTTCCTGCCTGGTAATTCTCATCCAGATACTTTACTCCAGATCTCGTATCTTCTTAAAACCTGGTGATAACAGAACATTTCAGAGACCACCCAAAGACTTAGTCCCCCACTGAGTCCCCCACTCCCCCACTGAGACCCCCACTGAGACTTAGTCAAACAGTCTCAGTGGGGGTTGACGGGGGTTGTGATTTCTAACAGACTTGCAGCTCATGAACTGAGTGGTCCAGTCTAGCACTAACAAACCTCGTGCTTTTATTTCACAGATTGGCTCAGGTAACGTCAACATTTAAATCTGCTGCCCGACAAAACAACATGAGTTCTTGCACAGACTGTTACAGAACCTAGACATCCACAGCTGAACCCTCAATCTGGTATCAGATCACTGACCTATTGTCTTCACCCCTCACTCCCCTGGCCTGCTCTGTAGCACCATCATTTGACCTGGGCTCACCTGTGCACATACTCTATAGCTCCTGATAAGACGATGAAACCTAAGGTCGGGCCTCAGCCCTGGTTCAACCTCTTCACTTGCTCATTAGCTGTCTGAAGTTTAAGACAGACAGGTACAGGTGTGACCTTATAAAATGTTGAACGAAAGAACCGAACTTCTTTTGATGCTGTTGGCAATTCTTGTGTCAGACATGTTGATGGTAACCAGGACCAATCTTCGACTGGTTCAAGTCAGATTTGCATCATAGATCAGTTTTCCTTGAAAAAGTCTCATTCTCCTCTATTGTCATTTTCTGTAGCATACCACAAGACACTAGGCTCTATTGGTCATCTTTTACTACTGCTACCCTATGCTGATGATACACCGCCCTATTTCCCCAAAGACCAGATGGACACCTGCTCTACACTCTCTTAGGTTGTGCAGTTAAATAACCAAAACTTTTCTTCAGCTAAATGAGAGACAAAGGTCCTTATGTGAGAGGTTCCCTGATGGTTTAAGAACTGTCTCGACTCACTGGCCCAATAATGCCTGACAGCAGCTTGTTCCGCGTTATGTCCAGGTCTCTCGGAGAGAGAAACTGGCTTGTTTGTTTTCACAGTGTACAGCATGATGGTAGTTGCAGTCAATAAATGTGGGTCCACCACGTCAAGTAGACCTAGAAACTAGATTTGAGTGAGTTTTCCTTAAAAAGATGGTCTTTCTTTTTTCTGTCAGATCTCTCCAGCTGATGGGAAGATTCTCCACTTTGGTCAGGTGAAGAATTCTGAGGTGGAGCAGGTGAAGGGAGTCACCTACAGTCTGGAGAACTTCCTAGGTCCACAGATAAGTCAGCTCAATGGTAAGGCCACATCTAGTCCACCACATGAGCCCTGTGACAGATGTTGACTCAACCCTCAATTAGTCAAAATGATGAAACTCATATAACAGTAATTAATTTACTGAAGTTTGACTGTTGACATTTAAAAAGGGCCCAGAATGACCTGAGACCTGGACTCTGGATTTGGTTGTCTTGTGAACCTAGCTAAACATTGACCTGATGATATCACTTATCTTGTTTAGACCAGTCCTCATCTTTTAGGGACCTGCTCCTGTCGTCTCCTGAGAACGACCTGTTCCATGTTGTGGTCTATCTGAGTCCGGGTGACTATCACGGTTTCCACTCGCCCACAGACTGGAGGGTGAAGCTTCGACGACACTTCCCAGGTGAGTGTAAAGTAGAAAGTAAAGTGAGTGTGTGTTCACCTGTTGACCCATCAGCTGTCTGCTGTGCACCTGGTTTTCATTTTGTTGTCCTCCTGTTAGGCTCGTTAATGTCGGTGAACCCGGGAGTGGCTCGGAGGGTCAAAGAGCTGTTCTGCCTTAACGAGCGCGTGGCGCTCACAGGCCAATGGCAGTACGGCTTCTTTTCACTAACAGCAGTCGGAGCCACAAACGTTGGATCCATCAGACTCTACTTCGACCGGGTGAGGACCAGGTTCTTCTTCATTTGTCTCTTCAATATTTATCTATTCTACTGTAGTTGCTATTGTTTGCTGTGGTTGATAATTTTTTTGGGAGACTCAAAGTTAATTATTAAAAACTCATATAAAATCAGTTTTACATAAAATGAAATAAAATTTAAAAGGTTTCAAAAGATTCATTTCATTAGCAGAAATTGTGTCTTATTTTAAAAGGTGTATTTATATATGTGGATTATTTTCATGGTACTGTATTCTAACACTCAACTTAGTCAAATTCTTATGATGTAGTATGTTTTTCCTTTTTACGTTTAAATCCATTTTGTTTTGATGGAATATTTCAAAATCATTCAGTATATTTTAATAGATATTGATAATCTAATAATAAATTTAATGTATTATCTATTTTGTAATATTTTGAACAGGAGCTTCACACCAACACTCCTCACTACAGTAAAGGGTCTTTCTTCGATCGAAACTATGCCGTTGTGAACGACCAGTTGCTGAAGGTGGCAGGTGAGGGGTGTGGGGCCTCCTTGGAAATAGGGGGCGTGGTCTTACAGAAAGGGGAGGCAGTGGGAGAGTTTAACATGGGTTCCACCATCGTTCTTCTGTTTGAAGCCCCCAAAGACTTTAGTTTTAACCTGCAGCCGGGGCAGCAAATCCGAATGGGTGAGGGGCTCGGCAGCCTGTGATTGGATGAGATATGACGAAGAAACTGTTGAAGACTCCAACTCCCAGAATGCCTTGTGCCTGATGATGGGCCAGATCCCTTCCTCTCTTTGTGTTGTCTGTTGTCCAGAAACTGATCTGACGAAGGGAGTTTTATATTTTTCCTTTGACAACAACCCCACAACACCTGTATACATTTTTTTTGTTACTGTTGTTGAGCTTGTCTACTTTTTTAAAACGTTATAATTATAAATAAACATACATATTTTTTCTCATCATCTTCGTTTTTATTTCAGCAAAAATATTAATCAAACAGTTCATATGTAATATTAATACAGTTTCTAATATACAGATTCAGTGGGAACTGTTAAAATACTTTACTGACTAAACACCATCTTTTACACAGTAGAGACGTTTCGTTGAAAGAAACAAGTCCAGTTGCCATGACTCAATCTTCAGACAACTTTACCTGGATAACTGAGAATCTTCACAGACTTTTACACAGTATTTTTACAGTGGGATTTTCACAGATTCTCATTAATTTACTATAATAATTTATTATGTTAGTTAATTCACATTGTTTTTATGTTTTAATCAGATTTTTAAACAACGTTAAATAACAAAGTTACCTTTAATGAGTTACCTTATTACAAACTGACAATCATTGGTCAGTGTTAGCCCCGCCCCTGGCAACACAGCAAGCAGCACAGCCAATAGGAGAGCGGTGGGCAGCAATTGCCATAGCGATGGAAGCGCGGCTCAGCCAGACCTCCATGTGACCAGTTGTCGTCTGCGACCTGCTTCCCCAGCCACAGCTTCCCGTCCTGGGCCGTCCCTGCAGCCGGCGCCTCCTCCCTGCGGCCACTCAAGGTCTGCTGAGCCTTGACTCCCAGGAAAGAGACCAGGTCCAGGTCCAGACTTGCTGCCCCCCCTCTGGGCCGAGGAGTGTTCTGCCGACACTGAGGACATGGGATCCACACCTGGAGGACAGAGGATCGGGTGAGCACAGGTGGTCACGGTGATGTCACAGCCCAATGACTTATGGAAGTTGTAATAAACAACAGTTTTCACAGATTTAAATCAAGTAAAAGACTCAGTGATGGAGCCTCAGCTCCATCAGCGGTGAGCAGCCTGTTTCAGTTAATCAGCTAACATCACAGGCAGAGTCGTGTTACTGACTGTGTCAGTGAGGTCGTACACGGCTTTTAAAATCACTTGAGCTTCACTTTATTTAAAAATATATTATAAACGTTGGTCGTAGCCACACGTCCTGTTTCTGTGGCTGCAGGATCAATCCAGAATCTGTTTTTTATGTGCATGTGTTTGCTGATGGTGTTGCGACTCACCTGTTCGTTGATGACCGTGTCTAGCCTCTTCAAACACACCTGACAGAAGGCGTGGCCGCAGTGCAGTCGTCGTGGCAACCGTGTTGTTAGGTCGTAACTGCCAAAGCACACGATGCACACTAGGTCCTGCCTCCTCTGTGATGTCATCCTCCCCACACCTACTGGGGTGGGAGGAGGGGGGAGGGGCTGACAGGTCACCTCGTCCTCTCCTTCTTTTTTTCTGTCATTAGACATTTTGGTGTGCTTGGACAAGAGAAAAAGAGTTGGTATTAAAACAGCAAGACTGGGACCAAAATAAAGGCTCTAACCACTAGCCTAGCTCCTGTTAGCCGTCCCCCCGGCTGGTCCTGAGCAGCCGGGAAACCAGGCTGGCTGGGTGACAAGTCAGAGGAAACATAACCAGAAACAATCTTTTTACCACCAGTCGGCTCATGTTTCGAACTGATTTTTTCCGCTCAGCGAAACACCCGCTGAGAAACCCTGTCTTTCTGTGTGGGTTCTCTCCGGGCTCTCTCCAGGTACTCCGGATTCCTCCCACAGTCCAAAAACATGTAGTTAGGTTAATGGTGACTCTTAATTGTCTACAGGTGTGAATGTGAGTGTTTGTCTCTGTATATTATATATACTGTATATTATATATTATATAATGTGTAAAGTCTTAAACCTTACACTGTGAAGTGCCCTGAGATGACTTATGTTGTAAATTGGCGCTATATAAATAAAGTTGAATTGAAATAAATAAAGTTGAATTGTATACATGCCCTGATGACTAGAGACAACATTGATCGGATCCTTCCTGCAGTACATCTATATTCGATCAGATTAATCTGTCTCTACTAACAGACTATGTACCACAGGTTTTAAGGTAGCTGTAGTAAAACCTCTACTCACAAACTTTCTCTCTGACAAGACAGAATTATTGTCCTATTGAGGCTCAAAAACCTTATAGACATGTTATCTAGTCACCTTTCTGCAGGTATTTCAGTGTTCAGTTACTGGTCCCAACATCCTGCCCAGTGTTCTGTCTGCTTGTTCTTTCTCTCTCCACGTTCCACCCAAGAAGCACACAGTAACAACAAGAAGGATTTCTACACTTCATAAAGATTATTTCTGTTATTTTTCTATAAACAAATTTAATTGAATCCTGTTGGAAATATTTAAATCTTCAGTTTATTTGATGAAAATGAAAGAAAATTTGACTAGAAAAAATCCTCTATAGTGAAGATGTATAACTGGACTTGGACTTTCTGTGACTACAGAAACAAAGAGGCTAATGCTAAGCTAACATCTGTTACACACAGACAGTAGTGTGATTACGTTTGTAATTGATTACAGTACAGGTGTGTAACACAAAACGTACCTGGATTTTCTTCTTCACATCCTTTTTGTTTCCTTTTTGTTGCTTTCTCTGTCGTCTTTTCCTTCTTTTATCCCACCTTCTATTCCACCTTTCTCTCTCCTGTCATCCTTTCATCATTTATTCTCCTCTTGTCTTTCGCCTATCTCGTTCTTTTTCCTTTCATTCCTTCTCCTCTTTCACTCCTTTGTTGTCTCCTCTTCCTTTCTTCTTTTCTGCTGCTTTTCTTCTTCTCTTCTTGTCTTTTATTCCACTTGACTTTATCTCCTCTTCTGTTCTTTCTGTTGTGTTCTTAACTTCTTTTTCTTTGCTCTTTTATCCCTCTTTCTTTTCTATTTTGTTCTCCTCTCTCTCCTCCATGTGTTCTGTCGTTCTGCTTCAGAGAGAGAGTCACTTCATCAATAATAGATGCTGGCTCACCCAGCACAGACTCCTGGTTATTTGCTAAATGAGTTTAACATTAACATCACAATAATCAACTGCACACGATTCAATCTGCAACAAACCACAAACATTTCCTGTAAAATAAAAAAATCATATTGAACATTAACGACTGGGAAACTAAACATAAACAGTAAATCTAGTAAATTATCTATTATTAAAACTGATTCATATTTTTTATATAAATTAGTTTATAAACAACTTGATCAATGAAACCTGATCAACCAATAGAAAGTGGAGCTGATCTCAGGTTTCTATTGGCTGTTGCCATCAGCCTATCATGTTACAGTTTAGTCGCCTAGCAACAGAGACAGTACAATCTACATACATGTATAGTGTGTGTACAGACAACTGTAGGAAGAGTCCTGCTGGATCCAGACTGATCTTTCTATAGTTCTTTAGACCTGTCCACCGTAGAGCTTGACAGTGGGTATGAGGTGTTTCCTGAAAAAATAGTTGCAAAGCAGCTTTGTGACCATTTGTGGAGGAACAATCTGTATGAAGATTTCCAGTCAGGTTTTAGAGTAAATCATACAGAAACGGCACCGGTCAAAGTCACCAATGATCTTCTCTTAGCTGTAGACCAAGGACTTCTCTCTGTTCTCATCTTGTTAAATCTTAGTGCTGCTTTTGACACTACAGATCATAACATTTTAATACATGTAACATGTCACTAGGATTAAAGGAGCAGCACTAAGTTGGTTTAAATCTTATCTATCAGATAGATCCAAATTTGTTCATGTTTATGATAAGTCCTCCACACACACAAAAGTTAGATATGGAGCCCCACAGGGCTCAGTGCTTGGACCATTCTTTTCATTTTATACATGTCTCCCTTAGGCAACACTATAAGGAAACACTATAAACTTCCATTGTTATGCAGATGACACCCAGCTACGGGCCCGGCTCTACGCTGGGGCAAGAGGGGGCGTTGCCCCCTTAAACAAACGTCCTGCCCCCTTAAATCAAAAGAT
>JAUYWH010000105.1:0-13598 GCA_034779795.1 Ctenopoma multispine
CAAGCACAACTGGATGATGCAGCAAGACAACGATCTTAAAACATAAGAAAAGTCCACTTCTTTATGGCTCAGGAGAAACAGTAAAGTTTTGTAATGTTGTGCTCAAACTTGAAACCTCTCTGATGGGGCTGAATAAAATGTGATGCAGAAGCCTGTTTTCCAATTTTCTGAAGCATTTAGTTGTAATATATTTTTAAAAATGGTCTCAGTTTATGTTTCTTTTAGCTTAAAGGTGAAACAAGTGAATTATTTAGGATCAAATACATGAATTATGTTTTTTTACAGTAAACACACCAAAACATTCTTATAGTATATTTTCTAAACATAAAATCCTCCAAAGATCATAAATTGCTTTTCAAGTATTTCAGGATTGAAGGAAATCAAAAGTTTGATTAGTTTGGTGCTAGGGTGGCGGTGGCGGTGGCGGTGGCGGTGGCGGTGGCGGTGGCGGTGGCGGTGGCGGTGGCGGTGGCGTTGGCGATGGCGATGGCGATGGCGCTGTGAAGAGGTGGAGTGTGATGTAGGCTGAGCAGGAGACTCAAGAGCCAGAGATGAACCCATGTGGTCATGATGATGATGATGGAGATGGAGACGTGATGCTTGAAGAGTCTGATGGACTGATGGAGGTTAAATATAGTATTTTCAAACATCTTTGAGGGTTTATGTGCACATATTTGTTTCTAAGTAAGTAAACAGGAAACAAGTTCACAAGCAATTAAGACTGTAATATCCGCTCGACTACCAGAGAAAAAATATTGCACAATTTCTCAAAGTTTGTTAGTTTCCAGAAGCTCCACCTCTACATATTTGGTATCGAAATCCTAAATGTCCTTTTTGGAGAACAAAAAGAGCTATAGAGATATTCAAGTTTATAAATGACCTCTACAGAGGACAATTTTAAGCTAAATGTGGGGCTTAAACTACACTGGACACCACTAATAATATTATATTTTTCAGCACAAACAAAAAAGTAGAATCATTTGAAAATTTAAAAAAGATATATTAAGGTGATCATGTCCTCTACTTTGATTATGAAAACATATTTTCATTTACGTGACAGCAAAGAAACTTTATTCAAAATGTTGACTGTAGATATTGTACTGTACTGACCGACTGACTGACGGACATGTCTGGGTGTGCAATAACAGTACAGGTTTTCAAGAACTCTCAATAATCCTGCTGCAGATGATACACGGGAAGAGCATGATAAGCCAGAAAACGTGGGCATCGTGTTGAGCAGCATAACAGTTCTACAAGTGTAACTACTTAAAGTGAGTTAAGTCAGTTTAATTCAGTTCTGTTTATTTGTGCCTAAATTTATAGTAATAAAGTTAACATATCACAAATGAACAAATATTTACATGAGTTTAAAAGGAACTGATGATATGAGAGTCCTTTCATATAGAAGTAGTTATGTGATTCATTGTTAATGGAAAAATCTTCATTAATCAAAAGAAGTGTAACTGCATTTAAAATATGTCTTTTTTAATTTTCAGATGATTCTACTTTTTTTTTTTTTGTTTGTGCTGAAACATATAAGATCATTAGTGGTGTCTGAGGGCTGCCAAAATGTACCATATGTGTGTGTCACTGATGCCCAGTGTAGTTTAAAATACACTTTTATTTCCGTGATAAGGTACAAAAATCAACAAACAAAATCACTCTTACTACTTTATGTGTTCAGTATTTTTCAGGGTACGTGAACACATTACTTTGATGAGATTATTCCTCCTGCAGAGGGCGCTGCTTTTCAAATGTCCATCCATCCATTATCTACCGCTTAATCCGAATTCGGGTCTTTTCAAATGTCGTTGCAGATAAATAAAAGTTACTAATACAGAAAGTATGTACGCTTCCCCTCTTACACACCTGCATCTGCCTTTCTCTACTTTTCACACACTCTCTCTCTCACACACACACACACACACACACACACACACACATCTCTGACTCTCACTTTCTTTTTTGTTTATTCAGGAAAGTGAAACTTAACTGGTTACAGGAACAGAAGAGGCAAGACTAAATACTAAAATAATACTAAATACTAATAATATTTGTAAGTATATAAATCAAATCATTAGCAAAGTAAATGAGCATAATAAATATGTTTCAGCAGCATCTTCCACTTTAACTATAGAAACATAAGGAATGATAGGAAATACACAGTAGTAACTAGAAGTTATGCAACGCCGGCAGTTAAAACGAACACTACTGTAACTAGGAAATGTTTCTTGGTAAAATTTATGACAGATGGAAGCATCAGATAAGAACTTTTTTTTTCTATTATGTAACAAAAGTGGGATCTTTTTTAGTTGGAGGAAGGGTGGGGGGGTCGGAGGAGGGTTGCAGCACCATGTATTTCCTAGTTTTGGACTTTTGGAGTCTTTTTGAAGCTTTGGTGCAAATGATTTAGATAATGATTCACTGCTAGTACTAGTGCTGGTCCAGAGACATGTCATTGTGTCATGTTTTTCCATCCTTTTCCTGTTACATTTTCCTGCATCAGTGTGTCAAACTAATCTAAAAATTAACCAAATCTTACACTCAAACAATCTCAGCTGTAATCAGAGGTGTTTAAAGTAAAGTGCAAGTAAAGTGAACAGTAATTTTTAGTGCTAAAGAACAATCTCTAAATTTGTTATAATACTCCACTAACGAAACATTGTAGAACTTGATGCTGACTACAACTTAAGTGTAGAAATATAGTCCAGATCTGTTTGATAAATCAAAGGTGAAAATTATGATTAAATGACTGTTGTTACCTACAGACTGTGGAACAAAAACAATAAAATTAATAAAAGCGGAGCTGATTTTAACCAGTTTATATAGTGGCAGGAGGTTAATCCATGAATACATTATTTATAATGATCTTTATGTTAATCTAATCCTGCAGAAAGTAAGTTACTAATGATGTTCAAATTTCTATAGTGAACTAAAAGTACAACATTTTACCCTAATTTAAAGTGGAGAAAAAGTCAAATTAATGGAAATACTAAAATAAAGTGCAAGTACCTCAAAACTGTACTTCAGTACTGTAATTGAGTTAATGTTCTTTATGGCTGTAATCATCATCGTCACCACACAGAGATAAATTCAAACAGAGAGATTTATTGTCGTTCACCACAGCCGGTTGTTTCAGTTGTAAACAGGTGCATGTAAATTCTGTGAGGCTATAACTAATATTAGCTATAGTGAAAGCAAATATGGTCACATTGTGGATGTTTTAACCAGCATTGTCCTCCCTCAAACTGCTGTATGTGACTAGTAATCAGTGGTAATCATGTAATGTCAAAATCAGCTGGCAGGAAATATATAGCTGATTAACTTATAAACTGTTAACATTAAGACTTCAGCTCCTGTCATTCGGTACACAGAAATACTACAGCCTGCCAGTGCAAGGAAATGTACACTTACCGCAGATTTTTGCACTTAGGCATTGTTGACAGCTTCACTTCCTGAAATCTACATGCACCTGTTGCATTTTCTTTATTCGTAGCCAGGATGTGGTTCTGCGCCTCCTTCTTCGCTGCTTTTGCTGGTAGAACTCACACTACTATTAGTAGTCTATGTTTCATCTGCAAATGTTATGATGAGAAGGAAATTGAAGGGGTTATAGTAAGAATTCTGCAGAAATCCTAGATCGAGGGGGCATCCTGGTAGCCAAATGGTTACGGCATGTCACATAAATGCAATGGTTCAAGTCTGTCATACCTCCTTCTCATCTTCTGTGTTTTCTGTCTGCCTTTCGACTAACACTAACACTATAAAGGCAAAAAAAAACATCTTCACAAAAGAATAATTTAAGCAATGAATATGAATTAGTTTGTATTAATAGCGGCAATTTTAATTTAAAAAAAATTATTATTTTCAAAATACACCATTTCAACAGACCATGACGAATCAAGAGCAGATAAAATCAGTGGCTCGTTTTCCGCAGACAAACTTGATCACAGTCCCTATCTGAAAGCACTTTCTCAACCATTCATTTGCATGTAACCATCTGAATGTTAAAATCCTCTCTGTGTCCATGAATCTCTTGAATCTTCAGTTTTTAAACCTGCACCCGCAGAGCTTGGCACCAGATCTGCACCCGTCCTGCAGAACCCATACCCAAACACACACCAGTCCCAATATTAACACAACCTGGCAGTTTTAATGTTGGGGTGGATAGAGGTCAGCATGGGCGCTCTGACAGGTCTGCAGCTACACAGTCCCATACGCAGCAATCTGTCTGCGGTTGTTCTGATGCCTGTTGATCATAGGCAGCATTAAAATGTTCCGTTGCTGACATTTGTTACTGTTTTGGCTGACAGGTATAATCACTCACTTTAAAACTCACCCAGCATGTACGAAGGACTCTGCAGAATTATTTGTCTGTCTGTCACTTTCACAGTGAAATAAGCAAGTCACTCGTGCAGTCAGCCGCAGTGACACAGAGATAACCAATTAAATGCAAATCATGTGTCAACATGTCCTGTTGTTATCAGTCAGCTGCTTTCAGTTATGGGATAATGAATTGAATGTTTGAAAATGGTGCCATTATTTTTACTTCTGTTTTCATTCTCATCTTTACTTCACCTGCTACCGACTCTTATTTAGTCTATTTTTATCCCATACCTGCCTATCAATATGTATGATTCTTTTACCCATTAATATTAAAAGTTTAAATTTTCTTGACAAAATCCATAACAGCATTGTGAAGGGTAAGCTATGACTAAAACATGAAAATACGACAAAAAATGTAAATAAAAGTTGAGGTGAACAAACTAGAGACCCAGGAAATGACTAAAAGTGAAACTAAACTGAAAATTCACTGGAATCTGTGTGAACTAAACCTCTGAAGCAAACTTCCTCATTTGGCCACTATCAGCTTGTGACTTTTTTCAAAGTTCCCTTTGTCTCATATACTTAATTTCATCATGACTTTAAAGTTCCTTGTAATATTATAAAAATTTGACAAATGACTCTAACAAACTGTAACCTGTCTGACTGTAGTAAAGCCTTTTATCAACGTCTGTTTCTGAGGATGTTCCAAAGCCTTATTTTTTCACTGGTCCTCATCAATTTGACCTTTTCAGCTTGTTTTGGTAAAAATGACTTACTAAATTAAATTATTTAATTGTAGCACAATTACAGTTCTTCACACATTATTAGAAATGATGTATAAACACTACGTACCACCACACAAAATCAATCATAAGTTGAGTTCACACAGAATCTGTTGAACATGATCCTGTGACGATAGAAACCCTGCAAACATAAAGCAATATGACAACAGTGTTGATTCATAGTTTTGTTATCAGTCCTGTGGCGTGCAGGAACTGTCGAACCTAATCGACAGTTTCAATCAAACCTTCAAATTCCCTTGTATAGAATTTTTTTTTCTTCTGTTTTCACATCATAAAGACATCATAAAGAAGCTCGACCTATACATAATGAGCATAACATACATACGTAACTTGCGAAACAGACCTTCACCCTGATCACAGTACACACATTTTTTTTTGTCATTATTAAATTATAAATTCATTACCTAACTATGATTAAAAAATTTTAACAAACATCACATTTAAAAATGTTTTTTATCTCTATACAAAAAGCACTAAAAGGAAAAACACATTTTATAGAGACTTTATTAAATTTAAAACAAGGGGCCAGAAAAGGGTTACAATAAGTATAATGCGAGAATTGCATAATAAGTAGAAAAAAAAGATGTGTGTTGGCTCCAATTGACTCCTGACTGTCTTACTTATAATTATAATATTTTCGTTTGCTTGTTGGGCATCAGTAACGTGAGTGGTTGATGATGAGATGTCTTTTTGTGATGGAGCATCCAAGTATACTGGATAAAAGTGGTATATGTCAGTAAAGGTTACTGACAGGTGTTGAGGTTTGTTTAAACCTTAATTTATTATCCTCTCATAACAAAATATTATCATGCTTTCTGTGATGTTAAGGCTTCATTCTTGAGTCTGCTGTAGGGGCAATAAGAAGAGGGATTTTCTGTGGAACAGGCTTTGGATAAAATCATGCAGCCTGAGACTTCTAGAGAGATGCAGGAAAGTCAAACGCTCAGAGGGAGATTCTGAAGTTGCCAGAGGTACGCCATCACCAGGATGTCGAGTCCAGAATCAAACCTCTGGCATTAGGAACATAGTGGGTAGCCTCTGCATTAGTAGGAAAACCAGATTTGCCCACTTTTTGAAGTCCATTCTGTTGCAGGATCCTTTGTGTTCTCTCTAAATTTAACTACGTTTCTCAAGAATGAAGCCCTAACATCACAGAAAGCATAATATAGTTTGTTATGGCTATGAGATAAAAATATGTGGTAACAGTGGGAGTCTATGGGAGGTACGAAATGTTAAATCTAATGCTACACAAAAACTATCAATGCAAAAGATTCAACATTTTGGATGTTTGTTAACATATCCATGACTGATTTAAAATAAAATGCCCCACCCATTTAACATTTGTTTTTTGGAAAATATCTCATTTTCCGTGTTTTAAAAAACATGAAAAACAGCAGTGACTTCAGTTAATGAAACTGGTATTTAAATTGTTAAAATCCTGAAAATGATTGAATGTTGGCTGAAATTCATTCAAGAGATTCGTGCAAAAAAAGAAAACTATTAATCTGTCATGTTTTTATAGCAGTTTTTAGGAAGCTGACATGTTTTTTCACAGTGTTCTAGTGATGGATTAGAAAAATTAAAATTTGAATTCCAAACTTTGTCAAGAGAGAGACTTTGTTATAACAAACTGTGGCATATGCATTAACACAGACAAAATGAGCAAAAATTTGCCCATATTGACAAAAATGTCCATAGTGACGCAGTTTTTTCACTTGATAAAGGTTACTGTCACTGTAAATATGGAGAAGTTAAGTAGTCCTACTGTCATGCTGAGGTTATGCTAAGACCATTTAATCTTTGGTGGATAGCACTGAAGACATAGGTATAAATACACAGCATGCCACTGATCAAAACACAGAATAATTCTTCTTGTACTGGTATGTTATCGAAAATAATAAACTGAGTGACAGTTTGTATGGTTATTGAACAAACTGATCTACAGCTTTAGCACTGCTTTGATTTTACTTTGATTCAACGAAAATTAGTAAAGGTATTGTTTCAAACAGAGCATTTTATAGTATAGATAAATTTAACTTGTGCATATGGTGTGAGAGAAGCGCTAAAGTGGTTAAGCTGTTATTTAGGCTTACGCCTTATTCTATACTGTGTGGTGGCCACCTGTGCGGTTTCCGGCCCCTAGTGCCTGAGCTTCACTTCCCGATTCATCTGGCACCAGACACACGGGTAACAAAACATCAATTTACAGCAGTCGTCACAGCATGAGCCCTGTGGGAGGAAGATCAGAGAGAGGAAAGCATTAAATTTAGGCACAGAAACTATGGAATTTAGACACTCACGTGTAGTTTTTTTTATTACCAAAAAAATCTATCTACAACAATTCATGCAGTAAAACATAAGCTCTTAAAATTTAGTGGGATATCTACTAAATCTTAAGATGATCGTCTGAAGATCTTCAGACACAGAGCCACTCTTCCTCACATGTACAATGCCTCTGCTCAGATATTCTTAAGACATCTAGTTTAAGAAACTCTCTTGAGATCACAGCCTCTCTGTTGGGTTGAGGTCTGGGCTCTGAATGGGCCACTCCAAAAGATTGTTCACAGGTCCCTTTTTACACCATGCATGCTGCTGTTTTTCCGTTTTTTCTTTTGTGTGGAAAAATAACACACAACACTAACACTGCACGGCATAAAAGGATAACTACAAACCTGCATGAAAACATGCAAAAAACGTGAAAAACAACTCCTTTTGGACTGAAACAGTCAGAGCACAGACTGCAAAACGGAATGTGATGCTGTGTTATGACCTCAAGAGAGCCGTTCACACCGGACGTCCTAAGAATATATCTGAGCTGTAGCAGTTTGTGATAAAGAGTGGTCCAAGGTTCACCCTGAGCGTTGTGCAGGTCTAATCCGCAGCTACAGGAAGAGTTTGCTTGAGTTATGTTAAGTTAAATACTATACTAACTTATGTTGTCCTTAACTGTTTGTTTTTTTGTTCTCCTTTCATTGCTTTTTCATCGTATTGAATAAATTCTTTCTGTCTGTATCTCTAGTGTTTCAGTTTGACGACTGTTTCTCTAAGAGTTTGTGACAATTTGTTGTAAGACTGAGTATTTACAGTTTTCTGGTTGATAAAAAAAAAAATTAGGAAAGGGAACTGCAACCAAAGTGAAACTTTTACACTTGCGAGAAAATCTATTTTTTTGTTCAGCTGTCTGTCACGGCATCATTAACTCTGATTGGTGTGAGAGGTTTTTTTTCAGTTCCTCCCTTGTGTATGTGCAATCCAACCTGAGCCACAATAACTGTAGCATAATAATATAGTTTGTAACAATGCACATCTCAGTTTGCAGGTCATCACTGCAACATACACACATCTTGCAGCACTAACTGTACCATTTAACACAGCATACTCTTCATATATATAGATACATGAATGAGAATACTCAAACCACCCAAACTTACTAGACTTTAAATTTTCTGAGTAGTTAGAAGGCTGAGTCCCACTCAGAAAAACAGAAGTATGCACCCACTCCCTTCACATATAGTATAACCCCTTCCCTTCTAAAACCAGCCTTACAGGAATGTGGTGACGGTGTCTAATGGAGGAGCGGAGATGGCAGGACACAGCACCACAAAGGCAATAATCCAGCATTGGGAGGCAGAAGCAGCACCAGCCGTGCCTATTGGCTGTCTGACACTGCATGCAGGGGAAACACCAAAGAGCACAGCAACCTTCAGGACAGAAGAAGAGCAGAGGAGAAAAAACTATGAACTCTGACTTTCTGACTTCATAAAGTTATATTACTGAAGAATCAAGGTGTGTTTCTCACTTTTGGGTATGGTGTGTGTTGTAGAGCGCATTTACAATATACTTCCCAGAATTAATCAATAACACCAGTGATCTCATTGTGACTTCATCAAACTTCATCAGTTTCACACATTCACAAATGCATCGCTTCATTGGTCAAGAAGAGAACACCACATCCTGTGGAAGCACGCTGGGGAAACATCTGTACACTGAGCTTTGTCAGGTCTTAAAAAACAATGTATTCCTGTTGATGTCTCATTGTACTTTAAATGAGATATTTATATCTGTTTTATGTTGTGAACTATACTGTTTCGGCATTTCACTGACCAAGAACACTGTGCTTTACCGTCTTGTCTTTGACTATAAAAAAAACAATCTGCTTTTTTTCAGCTCTTGTCTGCAGGCAGGTTTCAGTACAGTAATACTGTGTTCTAACTATTCAATGTCTATTTTAGTTTATTCATTTGTGTATAGTGGATAGGAATGTATAGAGATGTTGCCCCTTTGCCCTCCTCGCGACTAAGATGAAAGTCAGGGTAGAAAAAACAATTCAAACCCCTGCTGCCGCTCTTGCTTTGAACACACTACTAACTGAAGGCGACCTATCAGCTTTCTATCTGACTTAGAATGTGGTGCATAGACAGTCAGAAAACAACAGAGATAAGAACCTGTAACCTTAACAGTACCCGTTGTTTCTCAGCTTTGAATTGATAAGAGAAAGTCATTGTTACACTTTAGTAGCATGTAGCTTGAAAATATTTTTTTTAGCTAACACGAGTTCTTCAACTGTCTTCATCTTTGGTTTGATTTCTTTTTCATCGTTTTTTGCAAAACCAATCAAAAATATTATGATTTTTAGCAGCGATCTACAGCCCACTCATAAATGTCAGCATTTCCAACTCATCAGTGAATGGACGCATAATTACAAAATGTTTAAATTTAACACACCACTACAACATAATGATACCGCTATAACTACTGTTTCTCCATCAGTGGGAAACATTTTAGTATTATACATACAGCAGGGTGGAAACAGTCTGTGGTGACGAATCCCACAACCTGGTTAGTTACATAATTGAGGTTTGTTGACTCACAGGTGCCCACATCAGCGCAGCAATCACATAGGCCAGTGCTCCATCCCCCGGGGCCTTGGTTGGTGTTCACAGTCACCACCTGGACTGGCTGCTGTTGGACGGCCATGTCTGAAACACACAAGATAAAAATGAAGAACATGGGAAAAGGGGAATGTCGGGAGTTGCTGGATCATAAACAAGACTTTTCTATGCTTTGTTAAACCATTTTATTTTGAAATCTGCTTACTGTTTATGTGCAAAGTAAGAACTCCTTATTACTCCTTAACTACTTATAGATCATAACGTGCCTACTCCATCTAGTATCTCTACCAGCTCATTCATTCACAGGCAGCAAAGATCTTCACAATGCTAAACGTGCAGATGCAAATGGCACAGCTGGAACAATACCTAGTCATAATGATGTCCTCCAGCTCTCAGAAAGTTTGAGTCGCCACATCTGTGTCTCTGTGTCGCAGTACCAGCCACCACAAGAACCACCTGCCAACACTTAATTCACCAGGTTTCTCTGCTGCCTCTCCACCAGCACCTCAAGGTACAGAATCATTTTCGTGTCCCAGATTCGTGTCCACATGCTCACATTACTCTATACCTGTCCTACCTACTGCCTCACAGCAGCCTGCACTAGCTCCCTTTACATGGAGCACCTCTGCAGCAACATCCAGTAACTCCAAACCTCGTCTTTGATGGGGTAGCCAGACACCACACCACCACAAGTCATCCACACTAACACAGGGGGGCTAAGAGACAACGATGGTGCTACATTCGGGTTCTGACTGGCCCGTTCTGGCCCCAGCTCACCAAAGACGACCTCCCATCACTACAGGGCAGACAGGTCAAGTCTTTTGGATATTAATGCTTGCTAATTAATTGTTAATGCAACATTTCTGTGTAATAAAGTCATAATGCCTTTATACTGAAGTGCTTCTTTCTCATGTAGGGTTTAAAACACGCCTGTTTGCGTAAGTATCACTGTGTGAGTCTTGGATTAGATAATGCACAAGGGCCTTTGTGCAGTGAGCATGTCCTTGAAGTTGTACTGTAATGTTCATTAACATTCTGCATCCTTTCTAGACCACCCAGGAGGAAATTAAATTAACCACTTATTACACCTACTGTCCAACCTTCAAACTGTGAATTTATGTGTTTAATTAAAGATATTCAGATAGATCCAGCTCACATCTGACCCGTCATCAGACCCACATCCTGCATTAAATGATACTCTTGGACAGGCTTTTATCCACCATAAGTGAAGCTAAGATTCATTGAGTTTAATAATCAAATTTTCTGCTGAGATTAGAATTTTTTTTTAATCTTCATTAAGTTTCCTGCTGTCTTAAATGTTTTAATAGCTGTTTTCTGAACGCTAATTAACATTTACTGCTGTGGCGACATGTTTTAGAAATTTCATTCAAATGCAAATCATCGTGATCACTGTGAAGAGATGTAGTCAATGTGTAATTATAAAAAAACCATATAAACTACAACCACCATCACCTCAACTATCAGATTAATGACAGTAAAACGAACCAGTGTCGTTGGCTGAAATAATTAACACCTAACATTATGTTATCATGTCGTCCCTGTCAAATTTAAGCGAATAAACGTTTTTTTTTCCTCTCACCGTTTCTCTTGTTCAGTGCGAGTTGGAAAAAACCAAAATATTCAGAAATGAAACTCTAAAAAAAAAGTCTTCTTGCTGCAAAAGTGCTGAAAGTGTCAGCGATCACAGCTTCATCCGTGCGTTGGCTTTGGCACAACACAAGTGAAACACCAGCCTCCTGGCGTCTGAGATACTGACTGTGGGTCTGATGGAGCTGGTGGCAGCGAGAGGAAGTTTGGCAACATCTCACAGTAACTTTGGTGTTGAGTGCAAATGAAGATGATATGAAAGCAGTGTGCAAATTATGCAGCTTCCACTGCAAGAGACTCCTACAAGAGACAGAAAGTATTATGTTTCAGATTTGTTTTCAGTGCCGTTCAAAATGCTTTCAATGCGTTCAAAAATAACTTTAAATACTGAAAAAAATTGCATAATAAAAAAACTAATAAATATTAACATTTTTGGATGTAACCTACATCCAAATATTCCTTGGGCAAAATGACGTAGGATCAGAGGTGGGTAGAGTAGCCAAAAATTGTACTGAAGTAAGAGTAGCGTTACTTCACAATAATATTACTCAAGTAGAAGTAAAAGGTAGTCATCCAAAAAAATACTCAAGCAAGAGTAAAAAAGTACTTGATAAAAAGACTACTCAAGTAGTGAGTAACTGTTTGATCGTAATGTCTAATTTATTTTTTTTTAATTGATGTGATCATAGAGACCAAAATATAAAATAATGTGCAAATTCTGGTATTATTAAAGAATAATTTTAATAATAGGTTGTTCTTTTCTCTCTCCTCTGTCCACTAACCCCAACCGGTCGAGGCAGATGATACAGATGGCCGCCCACCATGAGCCTGGTTCTGCTGGAGGTTTCTTCCGTTAAAGGGAGTTTTTCTTCTCCACTGTTGCCTCACGTGCTTGCTCAAGTGGGACTGTTGGGTTTTCTGCATTATTCTGTATATATTTATATAATGTGTAAAGTTCTTAAACCTTACACTGTAAAGTGCCCTGAGATGACTCGTGTTCGCTTTTATTTTGTACTTTTCTTTTAAAACTGAAGTTGAAGTGTTAACTTAGACAAAACTCTTCTCATCTCAGCTCATCTTTAGTTACGCACTGATCATGTGTTAGAGGTCTATCTTTAATCCTGTGGTTAAGTTGAGTTTAACTTTAACTTTAAATCTGCCTCTGCGACATAAAGTGTATCTTGTATAGTTTATTGTATTTTGCACAGACACGGGCACCACGGAGACAATAATGTAACGTTAGCGACACCTTGAGGCTGTGGTGATTATTACACAGCAAACAACTTCTTGGATAGATCAAAAATTAGAGTGTTTGTGGCAGATAAGATAAAACACTCCTATGTGTATAAATTGTGCTACCTAAAAAAGAATAAAACTAGAGAATAGTCCTGTAGTAAAACTAATAGCAGTACAAAAAACTATATTAAATATTTAAATAAATAAAAATATTAATATAAATTTTAATAGATGGAGGATCACTCTAAAAGTCCAAACATTAATGGTAAACAGAGACTTATTACAGATGTACACCCACAGTTTGGGTGTTGATCCTACAAGCAGAAGGTGGCAGCAACAGTTAGACATCCTGTTACTGCTTTGTTGGCTTAGGTGGCACAATACAACACACCGCAAGTCACAAGAGAAGTCGAAGCTACTTTTAACCCATCACTGTGAAGTACTATAGTGTTAAATAACAGAGATTATGTTGTATATTTTAGACTCTTCAAAGGAGCCACCTTTTGCTTCCATGACAGCTTCTCACAGTCTCTGCAGGCTCATGTCGGCCTCATGATGAAGTCACCTGAAATGGTTTTCCAACAAGCTTCAAGAAGTTCCCACAAGTGTTTGAGTGGTTGCTGGCTGCTCCAGTCCACATCACTCTCCTTCTTGGACAAATACAGCGGGGGAAATAAGTATTTTTACACATCAGCATTTTTATCAGTAAGGGGATTTCTAAGTGGGCTATTGA
>JAUYWH010000106.1:0-13597 GCA_034779795.1 Ctenopoma multispine
GTTGACAACAGCAATTATGAAAATCTGATTCTGCACAGTACCAGGTTTGCACCATACTAAATAATTTACATTACTGAGTTTCTGTATTCATTTACTTTAATAAAACTGAAAAAGAAATGTAAACACACTGTGGGCCTTTTTTGTTTTGCTTTGTCTTGGCTGTTTGTCATGTAATTTGGCCAGTTATATCTACAAATGTATGTTAGTGATTTGTGTTTTAATTTTTTTGTTCCAACTTTGCAAAGTGTTGAGGTTACCCCCGTCCCCCCAATTAATTCCATGAAAACCAGGTTATGCCATGATCCTAATCTCGTTCTTTGTGTTCAGAGCTGCTAAATTGAGCCTGTTGTATGTCCAAAACATATTTAACCACATGAGCCAAACGTTCATTGTAGTTTATGTATATAGGCATGATACTAAATGTCAATGCATGTTAAATGAGCCATACCTTTCGTACCCAAAGGATTGGGTATAGACAGTGTAGTCAAAAAAATGTCTGACCAAGAATGGAGAGGTGCAATATAGGGAGTTTTCAGGCAATCGCACATGCTGTGACTTAACCCTCCCACCAGCCCCAATTGCTTTAATCTAATTTTTGGTCACCACAACCAATTAACATGCCTCAATCATACTAAAACTGCCTTTATCAAACATCCATTTATGAATGGTGCCTGCCATTGAAAATGAATAGGAGCCATACTTTGTCTTAGAAACGTCATTCGTTATTCGTTATTCGATATAGCCCGCACACTTTCAGCTTTTTCCCTGTAAAACTGCTTTTTCATGTCTTCTATACTTTTTGAATTTGAGCAGTTTTAGAGTGATTAAAATCTGGAAATTTTCTCATTCATTTCTATGGGTTGGTGCTGTTAGTGGTGAAGTCACCACTTTTGCCCTCAGCCGTTATAAAATTATTTTTGCATGTTTTCTTTGCTCCTACAGTCAATTTTCATCTTTCATAAACAAATTGTACATATAACGGGAGGAAATCTTGTCCTGTGTTGACACATATGAGTTTTATGGTGACAGAACCTACAGTTTACATGGCCAAATGTCTGAAGCTCGCTGCCCAGGTTTCCTATTAAATCCATTGTTTCTGAGTTTAAAATTTCGATCGCCGCCAAACGCTAATTCTTTCGAATTTCATTACAAAAATACATGGACAGAGAGGGAAAAGATTCCCACAGGACAGACTGTGGATTCCCACCACACGTGATACATCAAAACGACCGGCGCAATCATGACATGTTCCCTATTGTGGTCAAATGGCAATTTGAGTTACCATGGCAACGCAACCCCAAAAACCAAACACGAGGTTCCCACAGGTAACCCTAACCCTGACTGTGGATATCTACCACACATGTTATACATCAAAACGACTGGTTCGATCATTACATGTCCCCTATTGTGGTTAATTGAAAATGTGTTGAATGTGAGTTGGATATTAATAATTGATGATCATTTCACACAGACATACACACACATCTTTCGCCACCCTGAGATTTAACCTTTGTGATAAGAGTCTGATTTTCACAATAAGAGCCTTTTATAAAAAATCAAGTAAACAGGTTAATAGTGAGTTAGTTTGTCATTAATCAATGTTAGTATTCTGAGTTACCATGGCAACGCAACTCGCCAAAAACCACATAAGCCTACAGCACAGACTGGAAAATCCTGTAGCATATTTTATAAAAAAACCGACCGGCTTGATCATGACCTGTCCCCTGTTGTGATTATTTGGGATTTTGAGTACCATGGCAACGTAAATCGCTAAAAGCCACACATGAGATGGCCCCACAGGACAGACTCGGGATTCCTATCAATCATGTTATACATCAAAACAACCAGCTCTGTCAGGTGATGGCCCCTGTTATGGTTAGTTGGCAATATGAGTTACCATGGCAACCTAAATCACCAAAAACCACACAGGATTAGCTCACAGGAAAGAAGGGGGATTCCTATCAGACACATATTACATCAAAAAGACTCAATAAATCCCGCTTCCTCATTGGCGTGATGGGTTTAAGGTCTACGGGCGCAAGGTGGCAGGCACCTTCAAAGTTTCCCCAGGAACTTCTAGTTTGTTATTTATCATTTTGTAGCATATATCCATTTGGGTTTTTAACGGGGAGATGACCTTTGAGCGTTGGTGTCAAATGGCCCACGTAACAAGAACACTACCCCAAGTACAACTCTGGTATTTCAAAGTATTTTAAGTCCAAGCCTGTTAGCTGGAAGATACTAATTCACTTTGTTTCTACCCATGATGGTATCTTTCAGCTTCCAGAGCAACCACACCTGATTCAGGTGGTCAGCAGCGGGTGGGACAGGTCAGGTAATGCTGATGTGTTTCTTTTTAACATTTGTGGTTGTTTGTATGGGATACTTTGCTGTGTTTATTTAAAGGGAATGCGTGTTAACCCATGTGTTTAGGTAACGAGCCCAGGCTACACATGTGAGTGCTGATCTAAAATAGATGACATTTATAATTTTCCAGTCTAATTTAAAATGATTAAATTGCATTGCAGTTAAAACAGTTAGCTCTTTGACATCATTAACCTGACTTGATTTCTAAGCCAGTCTGCTATAAAAAAATCTAACGTGTTATAAACATGGAACAAACTGATCTTGTATGTTGTAGATGTGTTTAACAGAAGGAAATAATGACCTGCAACTTTTTAAATTAGTTTTCTTAATATTTGCCATGAAGTAAAGAATGGAAGAAGAATAAATCTCATACATTAACCTATCTGGCACCACCTTGTGACAAATTATTCCACTGCACCTGAGAATCAATGTGTTTTTATCTTATTATGGTCACTCAGAAAAACTCTTAGCTGGTCATATGTACTCATAAAGATAATTTATAGGAAGTTGTATCATAATGACTGAATGAAGCAGAAAAATCTTGCGTGTCTCTGGTTAGTTTACATCAGTTCAGTCGTCGTCTGTCTCTCCCTGTGATTTGATTTATTACCTGTGTCTCTGTGATAAGGATTTCACTCCGGTCGATTGCTTTCCATCCCTGCTGTTCTTGCATGTTTGGGTCTGGACTTTATACTAAACATGGCTAAATATTCTTGTCTATTGTGTTCTTTTGTTTTAATAACTAAAGAGCACTATTAACTTTATATATTACTGAACTTTATTTTATTTCAAATAAAACAAAGGTGATCGTCTTTAACAAATAAATTAAAAAGTTCACACAGTAAATAAAAAAACACGATTAAAACATTCAGGTGTCAAACTATGATGTACAAAGATCTGAGGATGTTGAGATTAAAATATATAATAGCCTTTTGTGTATTGGCAAAGCAGAACTCCTCCATGCTGCTACAGTCACTGTTTTTACATACAGAAAAAGATCACAAATACATCAAAGAAACATCTGGAATTTTAGCTTAAAATAATGCATAATTAAGTGCATAAAATAGTGCACTGTGATATGTGGACTAAGTCAGGTTTACAGCAGCTGCCTGGCATTATATGAAAACACACTCACAGAGTACAAGAATATACAGCATATATGCAGTTTAAACATTACAGTTTGCTTAGTTGAAATAAACAGCTGTGAAATGAAATCATTTGGAAAACGCTCCTAAAGTGTGAAACACTAAACGGAGTGAAAATGGTTCAATATAATACAGTAAATATACAGTATGAAAGACTGCAAAGAGTTATTATTGTTGCTTGATAATGGTGATTGGAAACCTGCAACAAACTATTATTACATATGCATTAGATTAAGTGTGAGGTAGGAACAGTTGCAAGAGGCGTCAAGATAGCAAAAAACAGATTGGATGTCTCCACAAACTATGGATGCTATGTTGCTGTGAAGAAAGCCACACCAACACAGGAAATAGTTTACACTCGTCTGTCTCTGCAAGAATCATACTGCTTTCTCTTAGCTGTTTAAACTCAGCTGTAAGATGTGAGGCAGGAAAAGTCGTCCCGTCATCTAATTATTGCTGCCATGTTTATTCAAGACTGGAGTAGTCAGGGGGTGTCGATGTTATCTTCTTCACTTGGCTGGACAATGGGTGTCTTGCTGTCATGATCTGCTGCTGTGAGGTTAATACAATATTAGATATGGATGAAACACTGACGCACTTAAATCAAACAAACTTAACAAAAATACCTTTCTTTGTACGGTATTGGCAGATTAATTTTCCTATGGCGGCCAGAACCATTGCAGCCTGAGCTCCAATGAATACAACCAGAAAAACAACTTCCTTGTGTTGATTGCTTCGTGTGTGTTTTGAACCTGTGTGGAGACAGAGCGTCAGTGTTGTGTCTACAGCATATGTAGAATACTTCCAGTGGCACTACAGTCCTTTTCTTTAGTCCTAAAAATCTACCTGAAGTCTTGACTCACCTTTAGTTTCTGGTCCAGATGTTGGTGTTCTGAGGGAAACATCACTGTTGTCTCCATCAGAGGTCTGCCTCACTTTCAAAACAAACTTCTCTGAGGGTAGAAAACTGAATCAGTAAAAGTCATTGTTACAGTCCTGTTCTGTAGTGGTGCTACAGTCAACTTACCAGAACTCTCAAGCTCCCATCTCTTTGTGTTCCTGTCATAATTAGCAGCTATATCACATCTATAGTCTCCAGAGTCTTCGGCTGTGACTGTGGACAGATGAAATCTGACTTGTCCTTCTCTCAGAGCGTCTTTGTCCAACTGAACCCGTCCTGCAAACTGCTGATGCTGAGACTCTGGGACCTCGTCACCGTTTATCATTTCATACAAAACCTTAGGAGGCTCCGATTTTAAAAAACAAATGAAATTGGTGAGCGAGATTTTGGCTTTCATCTGAATGTCCCATCTGATAGTGACGTTGTTGTTCTCCTCTGTCTGATAGGTCGTAGACGTTTTCACAACAAACGTCCCTGTAGAGGAGAGAGAGGGAGTTTAATGAAGAGCTGATACAGTGATATCAAAGAACTGGAGAAAACACTATTTGTACTCACAAACAGTAGTGAACAGGCTCAACATCAGAAGGAGCCAAATCATCTTCTCCCTATGAAGAAATACACGGTTTTAGTATATGAAAAAGATTTGACTCTATAAAGCAGAACAGATTGTTAGATTACCCTGTTTGCTGGATTTCTTCAAGGGAATCCTCGAGTATAAAAGAGATCTGTAAAGATTTGTAACGTTGGGTCACACAAAAGCGCCTCTGTGTCCGTGAAGTCGGTGCTTCTTCTGTGTCATGATGCCAGAACCAGAACGCGGTTTTCCTGCTGAACAGCTTTCTGTGTTCATTGCAGTCAGACACTGACCTGAAAATGAAGCAAATTTATCCGTATGTTTAGGCAACAGTCTGTAATTGTCACTGTTAGGCTTTCTTAGGCTTTACTGAGTCTTCCATAAATACCAGATGTATCTGTTTATATCAGTGGCTTGGTTTTTTATGTTGATTAAACCAGAAGAAAAAATACATTAAACAGTTAATTTTCAGATGAGCTTTTAATTTCTCTGTCATTTATGGTGTTGATACAGATTTAGGATCCAAAAACAAAAACGCCAACAGCGCTTAATAACCTGTGCTGTGTAAATGTGCTGTGACACTGATGCATGAGGAGAAACCTCTAAGTTAAAACCGTGGACTTTAAAATTTAAAGGGATCAAATCATGGCTGGTGTTTATGCATTTCCTGTACTTGAAGAACTCAGCTGCTGCACAGTTTCCTTTCTCTTTGCAGAAACTATTTCTGTGATCTGTCTAAACAAATACTGGTGAATAAAGTAAAAAAATCAAAAATATTTTATTATATTGTATAATTTTTTTCTGACCTTCACGTTATGTGCACACATTAACAGTTGGTTCTTTGTCAGCAGTATTTTTAACTACGAAAAAAACTGTAGGAATAAGATCAAATAAAATGTCCAGGTTAAGTATATATAGTAAATATATTTTTTTAAAATGAGCAACGAGTGTGAAGCTGCTTTGATTTGATTGTCTAATCTGTACTGTGGGAGTTTTAAAATGTGCGTCATCAGTCATGTGTAAACAAATGGCACTAAATGTTCCAGAGGTGATGCACATTAAACACAACACAAACATTTAACAAATGTATATGGAGATTTTAGTTACTTACCTCTTTGTAGACGAGGGAGCAGAAAGTTGCCTGCGTTTATGTCACTTTGTTGTTTATCTGCTGGATAGACGACCTGCTTCACTGCAACATAGTGTAAATAGCTCAAACGAGGAAGTAGCAGAGTTTTTTTTTTCCGCTGCTTGTGAGCTCGTGACACTCACATAACTCTGAAAGTCTGAAAACTGTAAGTGAAACCAAATCTGATGTTAAAAACAAGCTTGTCTAGAAACATGCTTGTGTGTGATACAACAAGGACATTAACGTGGAACACTGTCTTTCCTCTGTGTGTATGAAGTTGATTTTACTGAATACACACAGTTTATACAGTTAAATGTGACACATGTTGGTGGACTTCCCACTGCAAGTTTTTATCATGAAAGTCATCATACACACTGAAGAGTATTGGTATGTTGACGGGCTGGAAAACAGTAAAGTTGTTGTAAAGTTAATGCTGAGCTCCCTCAGAGCCACAGAACATTTTTAAAGGCAATTTTAATCAATATGTTTTGATTGTTGATTGAGATTAAATAAATATGCACTTTTGTTACAGACTGTATGTCTTAACACAAAGGCTCATTCACTGTATTATGTGTTACTTTAAACAAAAGCTGATACTATTCCTGATTCTTGGTTCCTGATAAAATGACTAAATATTGACTGTTGACAAGATACGAAAAATACTATTTTTGATACTCAAAATAAAACCTTTGAATTTTCAACTAACTTTGACTAAATATGATGTAAGGCTGGCGTGCGGTCTGCAGGACTCTGTAGGCTCACGTACAGGATGTCAGTCTTAGGGGGGGAGGGGGTCCTATGTTACAGGAAACACATCCGATGTGATGTGGTCATAAAAAAAACATATATCATGTATCATATGTATATAAAAGCATATATACACAGTGATTTTGTATTGAGCCTTGCGTCATTTCATTTCATCACTGCATCATAATGACGCAATTTAGTTATCAGGTTATTTTTAATGATTGGGCATGAACCGATGGTAAAAACAGCAGGTACAGTTATCATCTAAACACTTATCAATGGTTTGACAGTTATGTATTTAGTAAAATTGTAGTTTACTCTGCAGCTGAGGGTGCAAAGTTCTGCAGACTGAACATTTGTCTGCTTTGTAATTGACTTGGTTGGTGATGGTGAAGAGGATGAGTGGAAAAGACTGTATACGTGTATTTTACCTGCTCGTACCTGCATATACACACCTTACTCATACCTCTCTAAACTACTTTCTCATAGCTGTATCTTATGTGTAAATAATGTCGTTGCATTTGGACATGAAGATAAATGCATAAATACTGTAACAATGAACAACTGTGCATGGGAGCTACTTGCAGCAGAGCAAAATGTCCTCTTTTTTTTGACATTCACAACAGCAAGACTGCAGAATCTCTAACAGCTGTAGCTCCACTGTTTCTTGCAGTATGTTTTGGGCTAATAGTCTCTAGATATCACAGAGTTATGGCAGGGTATGAAACAAGTGACAATAAGGTATTTATGTTTGCTTTTCTTCATGAATATTTTTGCTATTCAATTTACGCATCTGTACTCACTGATGTCTCGTTTCAGCAGTCGACTGTAAAGTTTTATGATTTCTAAACGCAACAAACTAAATTAAAGTTGCTAAAACTACCTCTTAGATACAAACATATGTATACATAAACATTTATATGTTTCACAGTGACTGGCGCCATCTTGTGACAAATGTATTTCACTGCACATTTCATTGGTGACTAAATTGCCCATGCTTGTGAATGTGAGTGTGAATGCTTGTCTGTCTCTGTGAATGTATGTCAGCCCTGTCCATGGTGTACCCCGTCTCTTGGCTAAAGGAAGCTGGAATAGGCTCCAGAACTCTGCAATCCTATAGAGAAAAAGCTGCTAGGATAATGAAAGTCCAATATCAGTAAAACATTCACTCCGTGTTGCTTTGAGGTCTAGGAAACACATATGAAATGCAAGACTGATCAGAATCTTGTGTGAGGTTAGCTTTAGGCAAGAACATAACTTTGATTAGAGTTAGTCATTGTGTGTGTAGAGACTGCTAGTTTTTTCTCTAGTTTACCGTAATCTTATCTCGCCTGAACCCAACCATAAAAAACTTATTAGTGCTTTAATCACACAATATGGACATAGCTAAAACAACTTTCAGAGACTTGGACAGCACTAAACAAATGTAATGCATAATTATGAATACGTGTTTTATTTTTATTTATTTTTCTTTGTTAATTTGAATTGCTTCTAAGCCAAAAGAGTCCATTTTAGTAACAAAAACATAATGCCTCAGGCCTTTAACATGATTTCAAGATTCGAAAAACTTTATTAGTTCCAGGGGGAAAATTCCTTTGCCTTGTTACAGGCATTCTCAGTTCAAAGGAGGAAAAGAATAAAAAAGAACCACAACCAGAAACAAAAATACTCAATACTTAATACACAAATACACAAAGTACAAGATATACAAAAACAAAAAAACATGGTAAGAACGAAGGAATCTAAAAATGGATGGAATAGGACAGTAATGAAATAAAATAATAATTATGATTGTTGATTATTGATCATGATTTTCCTGTTTAAAATCTCTGTATCAGTCCAGTTATATGAAAACCAGTCCCTGATATGTCTTTTTTTAGTATCTTAATAAACCTGAGATATGCTGTAGAACACCTATAAAATGGTTCAGACCTGCCTACAGCTATGATGGCTCATTACTGATTCATTTCTGTGCATAAATATGGAGTACTTGATTACTGTGCAGAGCAGTGATAGTGTGCACTGCAGTTTTATTCCAACTGCTTCACTGCCACTACAAATTATGAAAAAACAATTGCCAGAAAATACAATGTGAATTCAGTAAATGTTATTATAGAAGTCCAGTTGATTAAAGAAAAAAATATGCTGAATAATAGTATGAATTGTTTTAACAATATTAAAGCTACCAATTATAGAACTTTACATATTGTACAGCTTTCCAGATGAACTAGTACATTGGTAATACTATTGTCTAATTTGTTCAGATGGCATGCACATCACATCTATGCAAAAGCGCCCTAATACCCTAATTCTATTAGTCTGTTATTGCCAAGTCGTGACAGTCGTCAAGTAATAGTTAAAACAAAAATGGACATAATAAAGCCGGGGATTAGACATATTAACTAACATAAGAGTCTCATGTGGTTCTACAAGGTACCTCAGATATTTATGCTTGAATTAAGAAAAAAACAGTGTGACAACATAAAATGAGCACAAATACCTGTTCTGCTCTTTGCGCTTTGATCAAGATGGAAGTAAATCCACCTCATGCAACATTGTGCAGTTCAGTGTCCAGTAAACACTGTTCAAACATGAATTTAGTTTTTAATGTTGCTGTCCATGCTGTTCTTGTTTTGTTGATAATGTATTTATTTTCACAAATCTGCAACAAAATCACAATAATCACTTTGTTGTTGTGATATATATTATTATATAATTATTATATAAATGTAAACCACATACCAAACCACATAAAACTTTGTTTAAGTGATGTAACAAAAGCATAACTAAATAAATAATTCAAATTATTCTGAATTGGGTGATACTGAAATTGTATACTCGCTGTATGTTCTGACTTAAAAACCATAAGAGTCATCGTCAATAAAAGATTCAGGTGTTAATATTTGTACCTGTGGTTGAACCTGCATTTACATTACAGTAGTCATTCTCTGTGTCATCAACTGCACCTGTTAAGATAAGGTGCAGTAACATAAATAATATGTTAACTTAAGTGAAACCGCTACATTTACATTGAAGTGACTCAGTTTCTGAATTTCAGGTGTTAACATCTGTACCTGTGGTTGAATCTGCATTTACATTACAGTAGTCACTCTCTGTGTCATCATCTGAAACTGAAAAACATGGCTATATTTAATAAAGAAAACATGTTTGGATGGTACTTCAGAGTCGGCAAATTACTTTATGTACATTACCATTGTTCTGCCTTAAAATGTTATTTTTGCCTGGATTGTGACACTGTAATATGCACAATTTGATTAAAATCATACTCACCATGGCTGTTGAAATCTTGGAGATGAATTTGAGCTGATGTGACATGACTGTGTTTACCTGCTGGTTCATCTGTAAGTGATGATGTTTTTTTGTGACTTGAATTCTCTAACTATAATATCAGCCTGTTAATCAGTGTTTATACTGTACCATTTCCTCTGGCTTCAGGGCGTCTTATTGACTCATAGATATCAACATCACCTATAAGTCAGTGAACATCAAGGTAAAATTACGCTGACATTTTTATTTTTTGTAGTTTTCTTTAAATAACATTTTATAGCACTGGCTTGATTTTGTTAAAAAGTGTTAAACCTGCAGCACATACAATATGTTGTGTTTAGGTACAGGAGCTGAATACAAAGATAACGTTTCCCTGTTTTGCAGGGTTTTTTCTATAAAATTCCTCATATTTCTTAACACATATTGCAACGTGTTAGGCATCTTGTGAAAGTATAGTTGGCAAACTAACCATGGACAAGTGAGGAGTATATCTGGGTTTCTTCCTGGTCAAGCCTTTGGTCTCTAGCAGAGGTTTGATTGGTGCTCTGGGACTGGAACAACCTGAAACTTGCAGTAAATACAGTAAATATAGCAGGGTTTTATTGTTATGCTCAAAACTAAGGAATATGATGCCATACCTACCTTTTCCAACATGGATCTGTGAAAGACAACCATAATTATATTATTAGTATTAGTAGTAGTAGTAGTAGTATTGTCTTCTTCTTATTATTATTATCATCATCTTTTTTTGTGTTGTAATGAAAATAAAATCTAACTAATAGTCTCACCCTCCATCTTCTGAAACCTGCAGAGCAACTGCAATGACAGACTTATCACTAAAACTCCACAACTCAGCGTAACGATGACCACCATAGGTGAATACGATTTTTCAATCTTGGGCACGGCCGGGACAGCTATTTATAATGAGTATTAAAGCAGGAATTAGTGGACACTGGTTTGTTAGCAGTTTGCAAACAGTAAATTAAATGATTTAAGTTTTTACACTAAAATACCATCACGATCAGTGATCAGTCAAAACTAATCATACATACAGTTAGTATACAATCATACTCACATTTGACTTCCATCCAAGTTTGTGGTGATTCTTTTTCTGAAAATCTGCATTTGTAGAAGCCTTCGTCTGACTTGGACACTGCAGAGAGAGTCACCTCCCCTCTTGTATCATTCTGGATGATTTTGTCATTTTGATAGAAGGTCACATTGGAAAGTAACTGGAAAACTGCTCTGCTTAATTTGCAGCCAAGTGTAACAGAATCTCTCTCTGCCACAGGATTGACAGACATCACCAGGATAATATCATCTACAAAAGACCGTATTCTGAATTACCAACTAGTTACTGATGTTTAGAATGAGCTGACAGATACAATCATGAAAATGGAAGACGTGATTCTTCTGCACTTTCAGATCACTTACTCCCACTGCATTTTCATCATTCACGATGATATGATAAAATGTCATATCATTTACCAAAATGTTTATATGTACTGACTCATCTAGGGCCAGTAAGGCTGAAGCCGAAAACTTACGCAGCTGCGGGATTGTTGTGACTGTTGTGGCACCATTGTCTGGGACAAAGAAGTGGCACTAGAAAATAACTCTCTCTACCAGCAGGTGGTGGTAGTCTATATTTTTCATCCAAAAAGGAAAAACGGAATGATTCATGATGATTCATGAATGATTCACTAAACTGAACAGCCAATTAGCGTGGTCTTTCTTGCTGATGACAGTATTTCAACATACATGAATTGACAGAGAGGCCCCAGACCAGTGCTAATGGTGTGTGACACGCCACAAAATTAGACCAGCGGATCCTTACCGGTCGACCATTTGCTCAGTGTGTTATGGCTCTAACCATCAGGTCTAATTTTCTTAAGGAAAAGAAAATACTGAATGACTGCAACCCGACATTCAATTCACATCATCTATATCGGTATAGCTTAAAGAAAAATAAAGAAAAAGGGATTTAAACATACATTTAACTGTCATCCAGCTCTGTGGAGATTCCTTTCCTGAGTACTGACACTTATAGAAGCCTTCATCTGACTGTGACACTGAGGAGATATTCAGCTCTGCTCTCATATCATTTTGGATCACTTTGTTATTTTTGTAAAAAATCACATTGGAAACATTTTTTTCTTCCCTCAGTTTGCAGCCAAGAGAAACAGAATTCCCCTCTGACACAGGATGGACCGGGCTCATTAGGATAATGTCTTCATCTGTAAAACAGTAACAACATATTAAGTTTCAGAGGAGAACTAAAAAACAAGCTCACATAAAATGGCGAAAACTGACATCTTGATGCTGTTTCTACTAATGAATCCACCAATCAACCAATAAGAGGCCAACAACAACACACACCCAGACCATGGATATATAAAGTCAGCTAGAATCTTTCTTTATTCCCCCATTATCTTTGCTTAAAGGCTGTTATATTCCTCATGTTTGGGTTTAAATCCCCTATATAAGAAATAATAGGTTGAACAATTTAACATCTGGATGTTTGTCTGTTACTTCTCTTGCCCCTAGCCAGTCAGGGTTGTAACAGGGATGTTATAAAAATGTAATGAAAACATACTCTGAATGGTGATGTTGACTGCATTGCTGAACTCTCCTGATCCAGACTCACACCAGTACACTGCATTATGATGCCACAAACTGTCGATATTGCATATGGATCCATTTATTGTTTTCCAGTCAGAACAGTGTAGTAGGTTACTGTCCGAAGTTGACAGCCTAACTCTCCAGTCAGTCGAGTTCCCCTCACAGCTCAGTGAACCAGATTCATTAGTTAAGTGTTGCACTCTGTTAGGACTCACTGTGAGAAATGCTTCAGATAGAATATCTGAAAAGAAATGCATGTTTATATAGTTATTTTTACTGTATTGTGTATTTAATTCTTTCAGTGTCTCAGGAGTAACATGTCTCGTGCATACAGTGCAACAGTATTAACTTGATGTGCATTGACAGTGGGTAAGTTAATTATGCTGCAGGAGTGATTTGAGACATTTTAATAAAAAATTTTTTGTGGCAATTTCAAGCTGACATCCAATTACATTAGCAAACCCAGAGGCATGTGATTTACAACACAAAGTTTGCATTTAGTCTTTGATCACCTTTTGTAATATATGACTTCTAAACTTACCTCCACACCACACAAACTTCAGTTCACTATAGTGGGTGTAATACACTGGATCTCCTCTTCCTGCTCGACACACATATGCTGCTGTTTGTGTCTGTCCGGAAACAATGTAGAAGTTGTGTTCAGTCCCATTATTACTGCCAGGCAGCAGCTCATAGTTGTAGGAGTTTACTGGATCAGGAACAGCCGTATACCAGTAAAACCTCCATCCTGAAGAGGGATGTTCAACCTCACAGCTCAGAGTTACTAACGCTCCAGGGTTGAGCCATAATGGAGAGACACTGAG
>JAUYWH010000107.1:0-13594 GCA_034779795.1 Ctenopoma multispine
GCAGTTAAATAAAACATGTTTCATTCTAAATATTATTTAAATAAAATATACAAATGAACAACATGAACAAACCACATACAATTTTTCCTTCCAGAAAAAAGTGGCAACAAGAATTTTCAAGGAAAACCTGATCTTTCCCCTCAGAATCTCCCTCAGCTTTATCTGCTGCTCTGCATATGTGTCATTGTGATATTGGTCTCTCTGCTGTTGTTTTTGGGAATATTTCACTGTAAAATGCACGAAACAGCCACCAAAGGTACAGAAAAAAGATTTATTTTAAAGTCACTTTCATTATTGACATTCAGTATCAAGTGTGACAAATAAAATGTGTGTTGTGTATTTGACAGATACTGCAACCACTTCTTCCTTTCCCGAGTCTTTCTCTCCCTCACAAAGAAGTGAGAAACAGTAACCTCCTTTTTTATTGCACAACCTTGGACAATAATAAAAGACGCATACACTATATTACTTATTTCTTCTCAACTAATTGCCACGAAAGCTAATGGATTATTTATATATAATATTACAGCCAATAGTTTGTGTCAACATACAGTGTGTACATACTGCAAGATGTACAGTATTTTTTATGATATTTCAGTGTCTGGGCAGGATGACGAAGCTGGATTACAAGTCTTAACATATAATCCCATCACAAGGAATGACAAAGGTAATTTACACAAGAGGAGTCACTGCAGTTCAGGGCAACCCTTGAACATCCTGTTCCTCAAACTATTCCTGAACATAATCAAAGGCTGTTTTCATATTAAATTTATTCACCATCCTGCTAATAACTGTTTTTTTTTCTGCAAGCTACAGAGCCACAATATTTTTGTATTTTTCTTGTTTCCGTGTAGCTGAACTACAAGAGGAAACATATGCTCTTATTACAAAACCCAAAAAGGAGGAAGGTAATTTATTACTTATTAACAATGAAACGTAAGGTAAAACCTGACTTTGATTGGTGGAATGAAGTAAATAAGCAAGAACCATCGTGTTTCTCCTTCATTAGCCTCTCTCCCTTGGCCTCCAGTAAAATCCTGAACAAAATTGTTCCCTTATTTTGCACTGCTAGAAAAGGGGTAAACAAAAATGTTGATGATGAGAAGCAACTTTTCATTTACAGTCTAATAACCTTAGATATAGTTTGATCTTTCTTTATTGAGAAATATATATATATATATATATATATATATATATATATATACTGTATATACATATATGTATATATATATTATTTAAAATCATTGAGTGAAGTTTATTGCTTTATAAAGAGTGGAGATGATGACACTGACAAATTTTCTGAACTTTTGTTTGTTTAAAAAAAAGTACACTTGCAGTATAAAGTATATTGAACTTTTTCAGTGTTAGGTGTGGCTTTTCTTTTTTTCCAGTGTTTGGGGAGATTTGTGTAGCTGAACGACAAGAGGCGACATATGCTGCCGTCATGAAACCCAGCTGTGGGGAAGGTGATTTACTTTACATTGACAAAGAAATCTTAATGTTTACCACCTTTGATTGGTAAAATGTGGTAGGTTAGCATAAAGATCATATTCCTCCTTCATTAGCTTCTCTCTACTGATTTTAAAATCCATAATAGAAGAAAACATCGCACTCTATCCTCACATAGAGTAATGTTCCAAAGTTATGTCATGTTCTCTTTTTTATCTGTGTTTTTGTGTAAAAACATACAACACAAAAACGTCAGATGAGCAAGAACACAGGACTTTTTCTGTGCTATTATTTATTTAAGATAAGAAATGAAGCCAAAAGAAAAGAAGGAAAAAAGGCATTACTAAGTATGCTCCATGATTTAGTAGCTTGTAGATCAACCTTTCACAACGACTTGAAGCATTTGTTTCCTGTATGGCTTCATATCAGTCTCTCACATCATTGTGGAAATATTTGGCCTATTCGTCTTTACAATGTTGCCTCAGTTCACTGAGGTTTTCAGGCATTTTATTATTCACAGCCCTCTTGAGGCCTCGCCACAGCATTTCAGTTAGGTTGAAGTTTTGACAGCAATTCTTTGTCTTGTTGACCCAATTTAAAGCAAGATATCACATTTGGTCAACTCAATGCCCAGGTACTGTGGCATTGAGTTGACATTGAGTTTTGTGCAGTTTGCTGAACTACGAATGGCAATAATTGTTTCTCTAATACCAGTAATTATGTATTTCCCTCTTGGTATTGTGTGAACACACACCTGAATGTCACAGACCAGCAAACTACAAAAATGAAAAGTAAAAAAAAGTAAACCTGCTAAAGGTCAATTAACCAATGCCTGATGATTTGACCTAGCTGTAGTTTACCCTCTTATCTTATCTTATGGAAGCCTTAAGGGGAACTTAGTAATTCCCACATGTTTTTCTTTTTTGTCACATTTTTGGTAAAAAGATAATAGCATGGTGAAAAAAAAAACATAATTATAATGATAATACTAACTAATACTAATACCCAATAGAAAACTTCAACAGGAAGATGGTTTCCTGACCTAGTTTTGGTTTCTAACTGCCATTTATACAGTATCTTAATTTTCTTTATAATGAATAACAACAAGACTGTGTGTGTTTCAGAAGCTTCAGGCCCTGTTGAAAATGTCAGCTTCTTTTTTAGCACCTCAGACAAATACCACACAAAAAACCCAAAGATGTAGATGAGCTCCAGGGTTGAGCGTTCTGCCACCCTTGTGTGGGTGATTGTATATGACTCACGTTATAGAGGTAGTTTGTGAGTCAAGCAGCCACAAAGAAAATACAATGTACCCATTTATTATATTTTATTTTTAACAGCACACCAAGTATTTAAATTCACTGGTTTGGTACCACAAGGAAGGAGACCTGCATACATTTTCTCACCAATACATTTTGTGCTAGATATACTTGCAATACAACAAATAAAACAAAAGGAAAATATAACTGAAGTAAAATTGAAGAATGTCACTATCCTAGGAATTAACACTACCCCTATTTCACTGGGGAAATTAATGGATGGAAAAATGCATTGGGTATAAGGTGTATTTGTAAAAAGACAATGACAGCTGTGAAAAATTTAGATAGTAAAATGTGTCAATATTTTGTTATCCAAAAACTAGCCAGTATTTATATAATTGTTTGATCATATCTTTATGTCTCAAGTTATTCTCAAAATCTTCTGTCTCAGGGTGAATCCTTGCTTAGAGCAGTTTATCACATCTATCACAGACTTGACAAACAATTAAGCCCATGCACCACATGAAGTGATTAGTTTAAAGTCAAGATGTACAGAATATAAATTCACAGTTTCATACTTTTAACCTTTTATGAATGTCAGTTCATGAATAAAAAATCAGAAATTTTATAATGTACCTATTTTATTAAATATTCTCTCTTGTATAGGTTCAAGGGCATATTGGTGTTCAACAAAAAGGGATTCCACTGCAAGATGATCACTTCTGTTGTACAACTGATGAGGCATTACCCAGGTTTTTTATACCACCATTTATGTCATGTTGAAAAAATTAATGTCTACAAAAAGGGGTCGGTTGTCACATTTCGGAAGGGGATGAATGCATAATTTAAATTCATATCACTGATATTTACTGATGAAATCAAGATTTTCAAATCAAATTCTAAATAAAGCCTTTGGCTCCTCACAGCCATAGTCTTAACTGGAGCATTAATGAGGAAAAGTTATTTGAAGCACTGTAAGTATGCCTGCAAGAGAGGAAGTTCTAGGCCTACAATCACACACAGAGCAGATGAATTAGTATAAATAACTATAAATAACTTTTAATGGCAAAGAATGATTTTGCAGTATTTTAACTGGACAGTTTAGTTTGAATTTTACTTTATTTTCCTTTCCTTTACTTTAAGTTGCTTTTTAATCTCATTTCATTTGCAGATCTAAGAGCGCATGCAGGAGTGTAGCTTACTAATAGCGTGTTGACTTGTCTCGAGAAGCTTGAACACGTCCGAATCTGAGAGCAAAGTGAAGGCAGAAAGTGTTCTCACTTCAGGGTTAGCAGAGATGTGGCATCGGGGTTAGGGGGTGATAGTTGTTTGCTAATGGCAGCCACATTCTCTTTAAAGAAGGTGGCAAAGTTATCCACTGCAAAAGTTGTTTTTTTTGTTTGTTTTGTATGTATGTATTTAACAACCTCATTTGGAAATGAGTTTATGACAAAATGCAATGAAATGTTTATGTTCTTGTAAGTGTAGAGGGAACAGTAACAGGAAGTCTAATGTCAGTACACAGCCAAGGGGTGGAGTCTATAAAGAGTGTCTGGAAACCTCACCTACGCCTTTCTTCCTGAACAGACCTGAGAGGCAGCATTAGTTTGGTGTGACTCTTCATGTTGAGTGAGGAACTAAGACGTGGTTGCTTGTTGTATTATTAATAAAACCTGATTTCAATCACCTGCATGTTTCCATCTGATGCAGAATTCTTATTCATATTTTCAGACAAACAAATGACAAACCACTGGTAAATCACTGTTTTGCAGGTGTAGCACCAAACTGCAATGTTTCCTTGTGTTTATTTTAAACTGTAATATGTGTAGTGTTTCTGCATCAATTTGCATCTTTTAGATAGTAATCAGATTTGTTTCAGAGTAGGTACGTTCATTGTGATGTAAGACTTAAACTTCCTGTTATTTTCTAAACAGCCAGTCTTGTCTTGTTGAATATGGTGACGCCTGATTTCTGATAATCTCATAAATCATTTTAGACTATGTTGTTTAGATGATCACTTAATAATCTGACAACTCCAGAAATCCTATAATATTCTATTATATTGTCCTTTCAAAGGGGCCCATTCACCACACACATCAGTGGTGTTGAGTCAATCATAGTCTATCTCCACTCCCCCCTCATCTGACATTATATCTTCCAGTATTGGCTTAACTGATCACATCCGTTTAAGGTAATCAGCAGTGGATATGGCAGGCATAGTCAGAAAAGAAGCATGGCTGTTTTTACATAAAGGGATAAAAACTGGCTAGACCAGCTCAGCCTCAAAGAGGCAGCCCCTGAGGCACATATCCAGCAACTTCTGGTCTAGCCAGTGTTCTCGGTTTCTGTGATTTTCCTAGTTATTTGTTATCTCTGACTTGGGTGATTACATCAACCTTGCTGTTCTCTAACTGTCAGAGCAGTTGGTGCATTTTTTCTGCAATGTGTATAACAGACGAGCAGGTATCATCAACTATCTCACTGCATCAATGTTTCTTTTAAGAGGTACTGGTTATAAAGAGGTTACAGTGAAACAGTTTAACCACATGTTTAGGCTGCTCTGCCTGTTCACACTGTTTTTCTGTTGCTCTATTTTGAAATATGACAATGTTATATTGACCTATAATAAACCCACTCAGTTATAAACAATCTGCATCATATCTACTATTGTTAAAACAAACTTTCATGCGAGTGAGTGAAAGTAGCAGATAAATTAAGTTGTTTTCATGAATATACTATTTTATAATAAAGGGAAGTAAAGTTTAAATTGAAATAATAATAATCACTGGTTAACTAGAACTCCCAGAGAGGGGCCATTTGGCCCGGTTGTTTTTACACATTTTGTACACATAGTATTTGTACACATCTTGGGGGGAAGGGGAGTGACACATTCCAATGCGCCAACCATTTACAAATGAATGGATGCCAATTGTCGGTTATTGAGTTGTAAGTTTCAAACCAAGGGGCCATTTGGCCTACCTCTGGTAGGACTGAGGGGGTCAGAAAAACCTGGGAGTTCTAGCTCTAACAATCTGCAACACTTAAACAATGCAATGCAGTAAGCACCTGCCTAATTATTGAGATTGCTGAGAAACATTTCAAGTGCAGTGTTGCCTCCCAGTGGCCATATTGGTGAAATGTCCAGTAACATTTTTTTGCTAATACAATATTTATCTTCAAGTTGTTTAGTAGCAGTAACTTTGTGCTATTATAAATGCAAACTGTCTGTAATGGATTCTCTTGTTTTACATTTAAACACTGTTTAAGTGTGTTTAGCATATCACATGAAGAAAAAGTAAAGTATACTCAGAAATAAGTTTTCAATTTAAATAACAAGCTGTATAGATACTTTTTCACATGCATGTTGTGTAGAACAATAGTTTGTCAGGATTCTGCCCTTACAAAACCTCAGCACTACTATGAATTATTATAGCTCTTTAATTGAAATTATTGTATACAGCAGAGCTTGTAGCTTAAATTGTGTAATTTCACATAAAGTGAAAATAAAGCTTTTATGGCTCATTATAAACTAGCAATAATAAGTATTTCTTAGACTCTCTTTACAGTAAGACAATTTGGGATTTAATTATTAGATGAATTACATGAATTATTAATCGCACATACTGCAAAAAGTCATGAGTATTTACAACAACAGAATAAACAGACAACTCTATTTGCTACATATGATGAGAAAAAGGATAATATTTCAATATTGTACAAAAGTTTATATTAAATAAATAATAATGCATAAATATTTTGGTACTATTGTTCAACTTTAGTGTCCGCAAGAGGTGCGTAGTGTTAAGTGTTGTATTTATTTATTTTTATTGCCATTGTTTAGTGACTTTATGCATTCAGTGGCAGCAAGAGACACTTGATACTGCAGGGGTGAAAAAATGGGAAACATTAGCAGCCAAAGGGACTGAGATGAAGTTTCATGTCAAGAAAATATGTGGACAGAAGCTTTTGTCAATAATTTTAGGGCTGCCCTCCTCAACCACTACCCTACAACCAGCCACTTGCTGAGTGACATCAGAACCACTAGGCGACAGCCAGGCAAGGAAAGATTGCTGATATAGTCAAAACCAGCTGCATTGACTGGAGTCAGCATCTTAGCTAAAAAATCATCCAGTACTGCATGAAAAATAATGCAGTACATGTGGAAAAACAGGGGTGTGAAAAGAGAAAATGGCAACAGGGAAAGAAGCTAGAATCAGCCCAGCTGACTATGCATGTTGTAGTGTAAGGCAGGGGCAGAAGAGAAAGACTGTAGTTGTGCCCCCAATGTGACTTGTACAGCTCTAGTGAACCAGAGATGTGCGTCAACTTTATTGAGACGGGACTTGCGGGCCAAGGAATGTGCACATAGCAGGTGAGGAGTGGAGAAGTGAGAACATTTGTCATTTTAAGACTAGCTGTGTTAATACTTGACAAATTAAGATTACCTAATACTACCTAATACCTATACTTAAGCTATCTTCAGATCTAAAAGCCTGCTGATCCACAGATGGAGAGAAGATGGGCTTTTCATCAGGCCTAAGCCTTAACCTGGGATGTTTTTGTTTTCCTGCAGGCTTTGTTGCAATGAATCATCTTCAGAAACAAAAAAGCAAGAGGCACCTTTCTTGGCTCTCATGCATGGTAAACAACTTAGAGCTCTTGACAAAGAGACTTGGACAGACACTTGAGTGACTTGAGTCTAGTTCCCTTGACTACACCAGTCACACCTAAAAAGCACAACTTATTTCCCTATACAAACTGTTACAACCAGCATGCCACTCTGTCTGAAAGCTGTAGCAGCTGCAGATTCACTTGGTATTGTGGAAACCATGGGGCATTGTGAGCTGAAGATTTTGAAGTTACCAAAATGTATTGTTGTTGTAAAATGTAAAGGCTGCTGTTAACTGTCTCCACTTCCAGTTTCTCCAACTGCACTCACAACCTTTTCTCCATCCAGTCAATGGGTTTACAATAAATGTTTGCACAATGTTTCCACGTCTTATGAAGATGCTTCTACAGTAGTTAAAGTGTTGCTAAGAGATGGTGGTTGGTTGACAAAAAGGCTGTCATGTGACAATGATGCTGGTTTGGCAAACCAGGTGACAACACAAATGTTTCAGTATTTGGGGTTTGATGTTAAATAGAGTACCTCTTAGAGGACATAATCCAACGAAAAGGATTTAAACATAGCCCTGTATGATGACTTGATGTCTTTTTGTGTGCAAATATCTCTGCCTCCATTTCAGCTATTCACACACAAGTTAAAGCTGCACTACCTGTTCTAACCGGACCTAGCAGGGCAACTCCTAGAGCTTTTAGTGAAGGTTCCAGGAAAAGTAGCTTGGGTGCATGCCAGCCATTGTGAGGAGTGCCAGAAGCACACACAGATTTATCACCCACTACACACACAAACACAACATAGTGAAGCAGCAATGACCAGCACAGCTGTGAGCGAGAATCTTGCACCACCTTCTGACCATTCCAACTCTTCTTAGACATTAGGATAATATACAAACGCTTTAATGGTGGAAGCTTGTTAAATTTCTGGTATTTCATGTTATGTGCGTGTTTCTCAGACAGTTGACAGCTGTGAACTTAAGCGGTCAGGTTAAAGGGGTGATCAGTAATGTGTCTACATTTGTGAATGGACTTGGAGGCTGTGCACATGATTAACAACTCAGATATAAAGGCTCTGGTGAAGAGGAAGGTAATGAAGTTAATTGAATCACAAATTATGTGTGAATATGTGTTAAGTGTTTCTGGCTGCATGATCTGCTTTTTGCTGAGCTTCATCTTACAGTTAAATACCTTGATTTTCTTTTCTGCAAAATTTTCTTGTAAAACTCAGAATTCATATTTCAAACAATGATGCAGCTGTCATCATCAAAATAATTCGGCTAAAACATGTGAAACCAGACACAGTAAATCAGAGCCAATTAATGTCAGGAAAAGTATTGGGTTTCACAGAAGGGATTAAGTTCTCAGTTGCACTAATTCTGTCACATTCCTTGTTAAGTATCAAAAAAATCAAAACAACTTGGTTTTGTAATGTACAATAAACTGTAAATGAAAATGTGGGTGTATTTTTATAAGGTGGGAGTGGAAAATAAATGTGTGTAGACTGTGAAATGAGTGATTTACTGCAGGGGGCAGAATGGGACTGTAAAGCATTCGCTCACACACATTCAAGGACGAGCTCAGAGCCGATCCTTGATGTAATCATACCCCCACCTTGTGGGTTATATGTCAGACCTACTGAACACCTCACCACCGTCTTGCTGTCCTCATACATGTCCTGTACCATCCTCATATACTTCTCTGTCACTGTCTCCTAGACATTTCCATACCTCCACAGGTCATCTGGACCAACACCTTTCCAGACTACATCCGCTTCATACCTCTCTTTCTCCGTACTGATCCTCTGCACTTCCTGATTTACCAATTCTGCTCCGTCTGCCTTTCATCTTTTCTCTGTTTAGAGGATACATCAAGCACTTTCTTCTCACCTCAGCTGAACTTTCCCAGTCATCTGGTAACTCTTCCCTACCAACCAGCACCTCAATATCGACCTCTGCACAACATTCATTTCCTCAGCTTCCACCAATTATTTCTTGTCTCTGACTTCACTCTCTTCTATGTCTTATTCCTAATTTAATTTAATTATATTACTATAAATTCCTAATTTTGATTTGCTTGTAGGTGCACTATATTGTACAGTGCCTATGTTAATCTAGTGTCATCATCAGATTAAAGAAAATGTTTATCCAGTACTTTACATCAGCTTCAGCTGTACTCCATGTTTAGTGTTAAATGGCTAATGCTGGCATACCAGCACAATAAAGTAGGATACTTTATTCATATTCGTATTCGTATTCGTATTCATTAAACCTATGAAACATCAGAATGTTGTGCTGCAAATAATACTATCAAGGTACTGCTGTAGTTGTAGCAAAATTGTAGCATTGTGGCTGTAGACGCAGAATATTTTTAAGCTTGTGAAGTGTTGGCCCAGAAATCACTCTCATTCTCAATCAATAATTTTTAAATCTACGTTTGTTTTTTCACTTCGCCCACTGATGTTTAACCACTAGAATCAGCAGATATAACCAGCAGAAATGAGAAAACAGGAAGAGAAACACCTTTTCACCTACACCACACTTCAGTTTGATGTTCAATCAGCAGCAAGACAACATGAAGGTCACAGCTCTCTGCATCAAACTATGTGAGTAGTCTGTCTCTATTATTTTATACTACAAATGTTCAGATACAGTATTGTGTTTTTAGAATAGATGATAAAGTAACTTTCAAGAGTGGATGTTTCAGTTGTAGGAATCAATAAAGCACATAGATCATCTCTTTCTTTTCTCTGTTTAGTGATGATTATGATGATCCTGCTGTGTAAACATGACCAGAAAATCAGTAAGTACCAGTTATCATAAACATTTACAGTAATGATATGTTTTAATGTTATTTACTGTTGTTTTATGGTTTATTGTTTGAAAGAAGTACGAAACAGGAAATACCTAATTTACTGTATTATAGTGAACCAACCATCACCATTTAATTATCCAATCTAACCATCCAACTGTTTTGTAAATATCTTTTGTTGCATCTGTTGCAGATGCAGTTTCTCTTTGTATTGATCCAGACCGAGCACAGTTCTTTGAATACGAGTCAGTAACTTTTTATTGTGAAGGGATCTTTGATTATGAAGTTGTACATGAGTCCAAAGGGAAAATACCCACATGTAATATCACTGATAAGGGAACATCAACGGGGTCGTCCTGCACCATTAAAAATGTCTATACAGCTGACAGTGGAAAATACTGGTGTGATACTGGAGGAGTGAAAAGAAGCAAAAGTGTCGACATCACTGTCACTGGTGAGTTTTTATTATCACAATATTATGTCATTAACGCTACGTGAGTGTATCATTAACTTAGCTGTTACATTGTTGTTGCTTAGCTGGTTCTGTGATCCTGGAAATTCCTGCTCTTCCCGTGATGAAGGGAAAAAATGTTACGCTGAGTTGTAGAAACAAGACGACTTCCTCACAGACCTCAGCTCATTTCTATAAAAATGGAGTCGTAATCACCAACAGCTTTACGGGACAGATCTCCATCCACAGTGTTTACAAGTCTGATGAAGGACTCTACAAGTGCAGCATCTTTGGAGCAGGAGAATCAGCAGAGAGCTGGTTGTCTGTCAGAGGTGAGACATAACAAATAAAAAAACATTTTTTATATATATTTATATTTTTTCTGTCGCCTATATAAAAGTCTGTATATAAGTAGGGAAAAAGATAAAAGATACATAAATACTTATGAAAGGTAATTAACTGCAATGATGCAGTTAGATAATAATAATAGTTGATGCTTTATTGAGCCTCTTGGAAATTGTTGTTGGACAGCTATCAGACTACATATCGGCGCTAGGACAGAGTTTCGGTGTCTTACCCAAGGACACCTCGACATACAGCCTGCCAGGACTGAGAATTGAACTACCCACACTCGGGTTTGACAACGACTGCTCTACCTAGTGAGCCTGTCATGCCGCCCAGATCATACATTTTATTATGATATTCACAAGTTACTATATTTATTTCTCATTAGAAAGGTAGACACAAAGCAAAAACCGCATTTAAGCACCACTGACTGATGAACTTATTCTCTTTCGTCTTTGCAGAACTTCACACAGAGACTCGTCCTCCCTCAGACCACTGCTGTCATATCTCAATCATGTTGAATGTGTTCATCCTAGTGATGGTGGCTGTGCTGCTGCTGCTGGTGGGACTGCTTCACTTTAGGAAATGTAAAATTAACTCATCCACTCAGATGTAAATGTTATAATAAAGAAACTAATAAAGAGAAAGGTTATCTAAGCTTTTACATGTGGCCATGTGCTGTGACTGTTCTAAGATCAAAAAACATCAGCTGAAACCATTTTACGTTTTTCACTTTCACCATAACACCTCTGAGAACAGACTCTGTGGGCAGTGTGGGAACACATGACTTATGCTGCATTATATTTGTCTCCTATGTGGCAGCATCAAGTGTCATTTACTTGCAATTCATATGTACTAAAAAAAAGGAAAGTTTTTATAACATATTTTATACGTACCTGTCACTAAAAGACTTACTTACTCTTACACAGAAGGTCCTTGTTTGAGTCTTTTGTTGCTAAAAGTGGTTCAAATAGTTATTGTATAATAGTATTAAAGCTCTTTTGCCTTTTTTTCACCATCAAGTTTAATGGGTGAGTTCAACAGAGTTAAAATAACAGATGAAGGAAGTGCTGTTAAAATCTGCCAAAATACTGAAATAACTGACACTGAAAGTGTTTAATTTATTTTAGGCTGAGAAATGTGATCAGTCAGGTGTTTACATTTAAATGTGTTACCCCTACCTGTTAAAATAAATGCTACATAAACACATAAACCCCCAGATGGTTGGAACAAGAAAGCTGTGTTAGTACACAGCACCTATCTGGGTTGAGGGCGACTCAGAGTAACAGCCACTACAACAACATCCTAAAGTGGAAGGACAGAAAAATAAAAATAAATAAATAAATTTCCACTCGGGTGAAACACCTGGACCACCACGATCCCACCGATCAACCTCCCCAGCCACTCTATTTGTAGATATATTTATCTATCCTAGAAATTTGATTCTGTTCATCTATATTTATCTACCTGTTAGTATTTCTAGCATTATTATTTATTTATTTTCAATTTTTTTTATTTCTATCTATTTCTTTCTTTGGGTTTATGAGCAGTTTGTGTATTGATTTTGACCTTAAAATTATTACTTTAGTCATCATTTATTTATTCTTCTATTTATTATTTTTAACTTATGTTTGCATCGAAGAGGAATTCCCATATATTGACTTGTGGCGGCAAATGGTTAGAGGGCAAGCTTCTGACCTGAATATCAAACATTTAAGGGCATATACTAAAACAAGTCACATCTACTTGACACAACCTCACAAGATATTATTGTTGCATGTGTTTTATTTATCAGCCACAGAGGAAGAGGAGGGTCTCTGCTATATTTATGTCAGCTGTATGTTTGATGCTCAGTGAGCAGGACGACAGCATGAAGGTTACAGCTCTCTGCATCAGACCGTGTGAGTAGTGAGTCTTCAAAAATCAAGTTTATTATTACGAAACAAGATGTACTGAATATTTTTGTTTCTTCAAATACTAACTAATATTAATTATTAATGCATGCATGAATAACACACTGATGCACTCAATTATATTTCTGTCTGGGAGTTTGCAGATCGATAGGAAAACACAATAAATCACAAGTCCCAACCTGCTCACTGATAAATTGAGAATAAACAAAAAATTTAAGGACATCTGCATTTTTGAAACACAGCTCTCTTCCATTGTTTCTCCAGTGTTGATAACATCAATGCTGCTGCTTAACTTCAGTTATTCTCTGGAAGACGGTAAGTAGCATTTTGATGACTCTACAGATTTTAATGTAAGCCTGTTTCATTGAAGCGTTAATGTCTAAGACACCAAAATATCTGTGTGTGTTGCTCTGTACACCAGGTGACTTCACTTTTTTGCTTAAATATGAGCACTAATGTATGTGCTGATATGTATTTAAACTCTATGCAAAACAGTGCAAGCGTTAAAACCATGTGTGTCTGTTTTAGTATACCAATAAATATATTAGTATGTTACAATGCACCTGTTCATGCAACACAGCACAGGTGAAGTAAATTAGCTTTATTTTGTTGTACTAAGCATTTTGATCAGTTTGTTTGATGTTCATAAAGATTATTGTCTCTCGTTCTTTATGTCTCAGATGCAGGTTTTCCTCAGGTTGTTCCTAACAGACAGCAGTACTTTGAATATGATTCCTTTGTTGTCAGCT
>JAUYWH010000108.1:3441-13588 GCA_034779795.1 Ctenopoma multispine
ATGTGCCATTCTCTATATTGTTGATTATTCTTTTAATTAATTAATTAATTAATTAATATACATACATACATACATACATACATACATACATACATACATACACACATACACACATACATACATACATACATACATACATACATACACACATACATACATACATACATACATACATAAATACATACTTACATACATACACACACACTCTATATAGTGCATTTCATGGCAGACTGGCTTACAACAAAATACTTCCCCCTGTCTTTGTCTGTTTGTTTAGGAAGTGAATAATTTTGACAGTACAACACTGGTGTGAGAGATGATTTTGAGAGTGTTGCAAAATGTCATCAACTATGTTCCTACATGGCAAAGTGAACACACAGAGGAGCAGAGTAAGAAAAAAAATACAGATGAATCCACAGAACCCGACGACATTAAAAGAACTCTTTATAATGTCGTGATAGACTTGTCTGGAACTGGAACCAAGGTTTCAGTCCTACAAAGACACTGAGCAGACCGAATCACCTGATCTCTGATGTCCATTGAAAGTGATATTCTGTATAAATTAGTTTTTGCCAGCCTCATCAAAAACTTTTCTCTCTGTCAAGTAAACAAGGTAGAGAATCTTCTAAATGTTAGAAATGTTGCTGTCTGCTTGTGCTGCTGTTATGTTATTACTGCGTGTTACTGATGTTTTAGTGTATTTTATTTTTATGGGTCTTATTCTTTTTATTTTTATTTTGGTCGTACGTTGTAATTTTGCCTCAGAAATATATTGTGGCCTGTACTACTGCACCCCTTGGTTTAGAAAGTTAACTAAAAGTACTAACTTAATATTTTAATGCCGAACATCTTTAGAGTTGATATTTACAATAAACACTGTCAATGTTTTCCTTTGGATGGTCGTTAATCAGCTGGGGGCATTTCTGCTCCACCTCTGATTACAGGCACTGATGGAATTACATGATCTGTATCCATTTATGTGAAATCACATTAAGATGATGAAACTAATGAACCAGACTTGAACAAATAGGCTTAAAATATTTCAGCACTGTTCTTATTGCTGATGTCAGTACTCTGGAAAAGACAAAACTGAGGTCTGGTCAGAGATGAAAGTAACAGTTTTAGCATTTACTCTCCTAAGCGTAACAGAGTAGATTTCTTGTGTAAATTTCTGAGCAGTGAGTCAATAACTACATTTTAAATTTATTTTCTGTGCCAGTAGAACTGTGAACGTATGAACTGTAGCTGCTTTCTGTCCGAACCTTGTGGACTCAAAACTACATGTTGTAACTTAACATACAATTTCTGATAAATATTGTCTAACTGTAATCCCATGCAGGCACATGTACACATGAAAAGAGAAAGTGAAAATATTAATGGAAAGTACCAAGAATACTCAGTGGAAATAGTAACAGAAAGTAGTTTGATCAAAATAGGACTTGTGGTTTCAATAGTTAACAAAATGCACGTTGATGATGGTCCACACCCAGCTATCAGTTCGTTAAGGGTCCTGCAGTAAATCATCCAGCATGACAGTGTTTCAACTGTCGTCTGTGCTGCTGTTGAACTGTACTGTTTCTGTTGCAGCCTTTAAATGATGGACAGTAAAGGTTAGTAATAGCAACACAGCGGCTTCCTCCTCATGTGAGCTCAGACTGAAGACTATAGTTTTCCTGGTTATCTGTCTTTTAATTAACCATGAACTCAACATAAATTAGACACAGACAAACCCGGGACAGATTCTGTTTGCAAAGTTACAATTGAAAGCTTGAGTTTTGGCTAAACAAACATTTAACAAGACATTCAAGATTCAATATTCAAAAGAATTTATTAATCCAAGAGGGAAATAGTTTTTCCTCGTTACAGCCGCTCTCAGTTTATAAAAGAGAAGAAAGGAAAAGAACCACAACGAGAAACACAGATCAGTACCAACACAGAATACACACAGAATATTCCAAAACTAAAAACACGATAAGAACAAAGACATCTCGAATGGATGGAAATAGTTATAATTATGATTATTGTTCTCTCACTCCCCTTTACAGAGGGGGGAGGTATTGTAGAGTTTAAGGTCCACAGGCAGAAATGATTTGTCCGGTGTAAACAAAGTAACAAATAGAGTATTACAATAAAGTCAATTTGATTAGATTTTAAAACAAAGTATGAGTGAAGAATGCAAACAAACAAACAAAACTGTGGCAATAAAAACAGAAAACAGTAAAAATTTCAAAACTAAACTGCTTTGACTTATTCATACAACTGAAACAGTTAGTCTTACATGACAAGAGAAACAATCCTCTAACTGGACCACCATCCTCTTCTTGGTTGCTGACCGTCTCTCTCCTTATCAGAAGCCGATTTGATGTCTCTTGGTAGAATATCCCAAGGATCTCTCCCTGGAATGTGATTCTCCCAGTTGGGTTGAAGAGGAGGATTGTTTAAAGCCATTAAACAAGTCAACCAGCAGCATTCAGACATGAAATCCAACACGTTTGAGCGGTACTTATTAACATATTTAGGTAACAGGTTCTGCAGAGGAGAAATTGTAAATAAAATTCAATAGTATTACATGTCTGGACACTGGACACACATTGGGTTCACACTGGACAGTGATGACAGCTCATGATCTAAAGTTACCACGTGTATGTACACTCAGACACAGTGAAAAACACTGAGAAAGGCAGATTAATAATCAAATTGTTAAACACAGGATTAAAATCTGTCAATGTTAGGAAGTACTGTGCTGTAAAAAAGTATTTGATGTAACCGAGGCAAAGCACTGACTACCGTTTACTGTTGTTTTAGATTAATTAATGGTTTTAGAAAGTTTTAGTAGTTTTATTGTTTGGTTTTATTGGGTCCTGATTTGTCCTTCTTTTCTTATAGTACTGCAGCTGGTGGCGGCCTCCATCCACCGGTGTGGGTGGTATTTGGGAGTTCACTCACCTATATAGTAGCATGGTTTGTGTTTGCATTGTTGTGTGTCATTTTTAGTTGTTTTTGATGGTGTGCTTTTTGTTACCGATTGTAACAAAGGGTTAGGGGTTAGGGTTAACCCCTAACCCTAACCTTAAAAACAAGTAAATATTGTTTTTAAAAGACAAACCTTCAGAACATCTCCTTTGCAACTGTGGTACAGAGCCAGCTGAAGGTTCTGTATGGTTGATTGTCTGCACTCATTAACCTGGAACAGAGGAAAGTGTCTGACAGTAGAACCTTAAATGATCCAGTTTTAGATGATACCATTACAGTCCAGTACCTTCTGAGGTGTTGGATCTCTGCTGTTGTTCAGTCGAAACACTTCATGTATGAACTTCTTCTTCTTCTCAATTTCCTCTGTTGCTTCTTTAAATAGGTTCTATAACCATCAGTTCACATTAGAACCAAAATAAAGGAAAAGAACCAGTAAGTTGAAAAACAATTAATTTAGTTTACTGCTGAATAATCTCATCAGACACAACTGTACCTGAATCACAGTTCTGGCATGCTGTGAATCAGTATTTGATTTCAGACGATCTTTGAGTTGAGGCCACATCACCAGTCTCAGTTCATCATACATCTCTTTAAGTCTGGTTTTACTGACTGGGCTGTTCATGCTCTCTGTGTTTCCTGTCTGTACAGACAGACTGAGTTCTCCAGCCATTCTGTTCAAAGACAACAGTCAGCTTCACTGTACGTTTGATATAAATCTGAATTAAAGTCAAAGTATAATTGGTAGTACCTGTCTTTGAATGATTTCAGTTCGTCCTCCTTGTCTTTTAGAGCCTGTCTGAGTAGAGTAAAGAAGAAACATTAGTAAGATTAGACCTTTCCTCTCACAACAGGCTGCTCAGCTCCTCGTCCAGGCAGTGGTCACCTCCAAATTCGACTATTGTAACTCTCTCCTGGCTGGAACTTCTGCAGTCGCCATCAAACCCCTCCTGATGGTCCAGAATGTGGCAGCCCACCGAAATACACCCATGTACTAAACAATTCATAAGCATGTTCTTTATCTTAAGGAGTTAGGCCTTATCAGGGCTCTTAGTTTGTATTAACTCAGAATGGTAATTGCTTGTGTCTTCTCCTTCTAAGTCGCTTTGGATAAAAGTAAGTAAAGTAAAGACCGAAATTTTATTTAGTAAATCATCAGAAAGTAGAAACATGACATAAACTATTTTATTAAAACATGAATGTTTCAGTATTTAAAAACTAGTAGTTACTGTCCGGATGTTAGACTCTGTGTCATTAAGTATTTTTAGAAATATATTTACCTCGTCTCCTGGAGTTTCTTCTTGTAAAATGTTGACATTTCAGCAAGTCTGTTTAAAAAGTTTAAAGTTAAAAAAAAAGTTGTTTTAATTAGTACCAAGTAGGCTTGAAAAAAGGCCTGAAGTGTAGATCACACTGTAGTTTCCACACTGTGTTCTGTGTGTCTTTAAGACATAACATAAATACTCACCCAGCCTCTGTAAGTTTCTCATTGTAACATTTTTCCACCTCAGTCAGTCTGTTGAAAACAGCAGTTTGTTAAAATGGTTAAACACTGATTACAGTGATTACATTATCTAATCAGTTAGTCCTGCAAGATTCATAAGATTTTCTAAATTGGTCCATTAATGAGGTCATTTTACAAATAAATCATTGTTAATTGATTTTAAACATTTACGTTGGTGTAAAGGGCTGAGGGAGCAAAACATGTTACAGTAATTAACCTGAAACAGTTTACATGCTACAGTCAACTTTTTCTAGTAGCAGATTTCTTCACTGTCATTAAAACAGGAAATGATCGGGGTAGTGGAATAGTGAATTTCTGATTACTCTGCCATGTAGACGTGTAACCGGGTTTCTAATGTGCAGGACAAAGTCTGCAGCACTCACCACTCTACTACTATGAGCAAAGAGAAAGATAAGATCTTTACACAGAGAGAGGCTGCCTCACTATAAATCACCTCACACTAAAACTGAAGCAACACAAACGTCTAAATATGTCACTGTCTGTGAATGTAAATCCAAGTGCCCGATTTAACTTAGGAGGTATCAAACTCTCCTAATATCCTTCTCTGCTGCTTCTTTCTCACTTGAAGACTACTGGCTTGACAACTTCTTCACAGAGAAGGTGCAAATCTGCAAAAAGCCTCGGGGTTTGAATAGATGACAAACTGAGTCTGAATGATCATGTAGCTGCGATCGCCAGGTTCTGCAGGTTCACTCTCTATAACAGTCATAAGATTAGATCTTTCCTCTCACAACAGGTGGCTCAGCTCTTCGTCCAGGCAATGGTCACCTCCAAATTCGACTATTGCAATTCTCTCCTGGCTGGACCTTCGGCAGTCGCCATCAAACCCCTGCAGATGGTCCACAATGTGGCAGCCCGCCTCATTTTCAAATAGCTGAAATACACCCATGTACTAAACTATTCCTAGAATGATCTTTATCTTGACGAGTTAGGTCTTATCAAGGCTCTTACTTTGAAGTAACTCAGAATTTACCGAATGGTAATTACTTGTGTCTTTTCCTTGCAAGTCGCTTTGGATAAAAGCGTCTGCCAAGTAAAGTAAAGGCCCCCTAACAGTACTTTCCAACAACTTGCACATCTCTACACCATCTGTTGTTTACATACACACAGCGGTAGATGCGGAGAGTGTGTGTGGAGCTGGCGAGCCAGTATTAAAAAACTGCTTTTGAATTATTACATTTCGTAACATTCATGCGATTAATCGCCATTATAATTTTTAATCCCTGCCCAGCAGTAGTCTCTACACTTGTGAAGCATACTTCCAAAATGATGATAAGTGCAGGTAAATACAGTTGTGCAGAAACTGCACAGTACTGTGTACTACTACCACACAGTGTACTGCACTACGGTGTTTGGTACTGTAGGTAGTGTTGTGCAGAGACTGCACAGCACCAGTCTCTGGTGCTTCTTTGTATCACTCCTTTAAACAGATTTCTTGTTCTAAGTTTATCATTTGTATTCACACTGCAGACCCTGAGCTTCATTTTGTCTTGCTGGGTTGAGATGATGATAAAGTTCCCTTTGACTCAGTCTGTTCAGAGAAACATGAACTAAACAGTAGATATGTACCTGTGTTGGATCGATCTCAGTGTTTCCTCTTGATGTTTTAGATCAGATCTGTGGAGTAAAATCTACAGTGTGAAAAGTTAAACATATCAAGTGAACTACAAACTCCCATCAGTAACGTGAGGCAGTGAATCACCTGAATTTAATAATTACTGCACAGGTGTTGGACGTTCTGGCTGTATATAATCCAGGTGTTACTGTGCCCACATTCTATATGAGGAGCTACTGCAGTTTGAAAACCTTCCACTAAAAGTAAGATCAGAAAATGTTTACCTTATGTTACGATGCTCTTGTGAGTAATGTATCTCCTCCTCCACCGCTCTGTATTAAAACACGTTAGCGCTAATTAGTCTGATTAATCTTTTCAAAAAACATTACTCTTACATTATTAGAACCTTAATGTTAAACCAGCTCCTACTGTCCACATTATTATGTCCACACTCTGAGAGGAGCTATGGTGGATTTAAATCCTGTTACGTGTGTGTTTCGAAGTGAGATCAGAAAAATACTTACTGTACCAGTTTAGGTTTCAGCCGGTAAAAAACCTCCAGCTCAGTCAAGCTGTTAAATAACAGGATGTTAGTGTTATTCAGTCGTTTACATTTACTGTTTGGTACTAAAGCAAAGTTACTGCCTAAGATCTGTAGAATCTCCTCTGATCCAGAACCAAAACTGGATATTTCGGCTCATGTGAATGGTACCTTTGATCAGCTGATTTCAGTTTTTCCTTCAGGCGCTTCAGATCAGATCTGTGGAGTAAAATATGTGGTATTAAAAAAACTAAAATTGTAGAGTTTCAGAGATTTTATGTGTTTATAACTATTATGTCTTAAGAAAAATAAGAAACATGTTTACCTTGTTTCAGTAAGAGTCTGTTTCAGACCCTGATTCATTCTGGTTAAAACCAGGAGAAACATACAGTTATTCAGGTGAAACAGGTCTTATAAATAACAGAATTTTTTCATGTTCGTTAACGTTCATGAAATTGTCTGGATTAATCATGTCTTCACTTGTCCACATCTTCTCTGACTGTGTGTAAATGTGCAGCTAAACCTACTTACGCTGCCTGGAGAAGCTTCACATTGAAAAATGTTTCCATCTCCACAAAGCTGTGTTTAAAAAGACATGGGTCCTGTTACAGATGTTCCGTTAATATTCCTCACCTGTTGGCTTTCTAATGTGTATGAATGATACCTGTCTTTTGTTGATTTCAGCTCCTCCCCCAGACATTTCACTGCAGATCTTTAGATAAAATATGTGAAACAGTCTCATGCTGTTACTGAAATAATAAATAAATAAACAATAACTGAACACGTCCAGTTGTGTTACCACATTACCATAATAAATGATGGAAAATGATTACATTAGGAATTTCTTTATATTGATCATATGCCAAAATAACATTTTATGTTGTTAAAGTCTAATAAATAGATGAATGTTCCTGTGTAGATTGACTATTAAATATCTAATACAGTTCTCATCTTTTCATTTAGTATCCCTGGAAGGGTTATATTGTAGCCTAATTTAGCAATTATGAATGGTTTGCATGTTGTTAAGCAATTTTTATACAGTGTTTCCATAAATGTCTTATTTTTTTATACCTTTAATATATATTACAAAAAAACTAAACAATTAAACACAGGACCAAAGCGACCAAATCAAATAAACAAAGGTCAAAGTTTTAACATTATGACTCTATATACAGTAAAAATCTTTACTGCAGGTTGGCATTTAGAAACTTTGGTAATTTATTGTTTTTTTCCCAATGCACTTGCATTTAAGTCTCTCCATGGCTCCATGTACCTGGCCTATACAACTACACTGTTTTCAGAGCGTTTGCCCCCCTTCCTTCTTTCACATAATGTTATCATCCTAGTTTGTCTATGCATGTGTTTGGCCATAGCATGATTATTTGACTGCATTTCAGCATTTCAAATTATTTATTATTTTATTCGTTTACTTTATGATTTATTACCTCAACTCATTGCACTGACACTATCCTGCACTTTATATGTTTTACAGTCCACCACCTGCTCAGATCAGACAGTCACCAGTTTAATCAAGGTGTAGTCATTTGTCCTCAGTGCCCAGCACCATGTTTGGTAAAAACCAAAAGCAACATTTCAGCAAAAACACCTCAGACACACATGTATGTTGTTTGTCTGAGGTTGTACATACTTTGTTTACGTTTTACACAAAAACACAGAATTAAAAGAGATGGTATTAACTTACAACATGAGTGTATGATTCTCACAGTATTTAGAAAAATGTTTACCTAGTCTCTCTGAAAACATCCACCTCAGTAGAACTGTTAAAACAGAAACATTAATCAGCCACGGTTTCATTTTAAAACAATTTTATGAACATTCAGAACTTATCAGATGGCTGAAATTAGAATTAACTCTCAGGTCCATTATATGTATTATATATAATCATCAATATACTGTCAGATAGAAACAGTCATGTACAAACTCCATCTGGATGAACACTGAACCTGTGCCTGCACCTGTAGTCTATCTAGATCTCCACCTGAGACTGAGTGAAACCACACTACAGATAAATCAGCTCTTTGCTGAACAGAAAGACAACACCTTCATTAAGTCTGATTAAGTGACTGTAAAGGATTATTTGTGCTCTACATAAATCTCAGTCTGCAGACAGGTTCAGGTTTAAAGTGAATATATTTACCTGTAGCTGTCTGTAAGCTGACTCATGTTGCTGTTGCTCCTCTGGTCTTGTCTGGACTGACTGTGTTTCGTCAGGCTGGCTGCTGCATTAATGCCAGTTTCAGTTTGGTGGTGGATGTTCTGGGAGGTGGCCCTCATTTAGTCCCTCCTCCTGCTGAACTGATAAATCCACTGTGACTGTTTCGTTTCAGCACTTTCACTCTTCTTCCACAATGGGTGACTCATTCATCATAGCAATAGACTTTGGAACTGCATTCAGTGGATATGCCTTCAATGTGACACCCAGTCAGGAACAGATCAATCCCCATTTAAGGACCTGGGGTGAAGAGGTTGGACTGGAGACTCCAAAGACTCCAACCTGCATCCTTTTTGATGAACATGAGGAGTTTCTCATGTTTGGTTATGAAGCCAAACGGGCTTATCTTAGAATGTGTGGAGAGGAAGCAAGGAAATACTTTTTCTTTGAACACTTCAAGATGTCCCTGTACAGAAACGTGAGTAAAACTGATCTTTCAGTTGATCCACAGTAAGATTCTTACTGTTCTTTGGGTCATGTTTGTGTTTTTTTTTTTTTGGTTTTCTGTGTTTGTGCTGAACATTACTCTATACTAAAGCTAGACATAGCAATTTCTGGAGAGATTGCATGGGTGAGCTTGTTTGTAGTTACTTCAAGTTGACAAAGATGAAAAGTTGAAAACCGCTGACACAGCCAAAAAACTGACACAAAGTTGACAAAGAGAAAAAGTAAAAAATTATACAAAGACAAAAAGGTGATAAAAATAAAAAGTTGACAAAAATTACAAGGTGACACAAAGTTGACAAAGACTGTAAGTTGACACAAGTTAAAAAGTTGATAAAAGTTGACAAAGACCAAAAGATGAAAAAAGTCGAAGTCGACAAAAAGGTTCACAAAGACAATAAAAGGAAATGACAAAGAGCAAAATTTGACCAAAAAGAATGATTGACAAATAGCAGACATAATTTTGCTCACTAATGCCATTTTGTAAATATCCAGATTACTTTCAACCAGTTTTATTGATTTTTCACAGAAATACTTTTATTGTGTAAATCTGACTCTTATTATGAAGGTTGACTCTCAAGGTGGAGTCAGGTGTGTGTGTGTTTGTGTGTGTGTGTGTGAGAAGATCATCAATTATAATTATCCAACACACTTTCAGGGATCCAACACACACTTTGAGGGATTTCAGTTTGTGGATAACTGGCCTTCTTTCTGGGGCTGCCCTGACCTGCTGAAAGTGGACGGCCTTCATCCTACTGGAGCAGGCGCCGCTATTTTCTCTAGGAACATAGATAGGGGCTTAAAAGCAGGTTTGACATTAGGGAATTAGTATTCGGCAGGTCGCAGGTGATTAGAGAGCCTGCTAGGTTTACTGATAGT
>JAUYWH010000110.1:0-13537 GCA_034779795.1 Ctenopoma multispine
CCCTCACATATACTAATGTGCCACAAACAGGACTTTAATATCACCAACCATTCCCATTTTATTAAGGTGTATCCATACAAATGGCCCACCCTGTAGTTGTGAGCAAAGTCTACCTGAGTGATGAGCGATTGTTAGCCTCATTTCACGCCGACCTTTAAATAATAACAGTCCTTAAAATGTTATAAAATAAAATGTTTTCCACATGCAGACTTTTTCTGATCCCCAGTTATTCCAGGTTTTCCCCTCATGATAAGACACAAAGGCGTCCTGCATGCTGTGACCGGTCGACTTCTCTTTCACTCTTCAAACTACTATTTGTTAGATTTCTTGTTAACATTGAACACCTGAGTCATTTTTAGTAAATACAAATTGCATTTATCTTCTTGCAACACATAACATGCATGGATGTAAATAAGTGGAGGGCAGAGAGTAGGACTAGGAAAACTGGATCCTCCGTGAGGACCTGTTGGATTCAGGTCACACATATCAGGCACAAAAGAACCTAAAATCCTCTGTCCAATCCTGTTCCTGCTCAACCCACTGCTGATTACCTGGTTCAGGTGTATTCAGCCCTGTAAGTGCAGGGACAGTTGGGAAAATAAGGACAGGACCAGGATTGGACCCCGCTGCTCTTGTCAGGAGCCCAGACAGCACCTGGTTCAGGTTGTCTGACTAAACTGTGTGATCGATCAGAGAGGACACAGAACCTTTAAAGCTTGAATCACCAACATTTTGTTTCCTGTGAGTTTGATATTTTTAGTTGTTTTTAACCGATTCTGTTTTTATTCAGCTGAACACAAACGACTGACGAGTGTGTGTCTGTCCACGGTGGTGTGGACATATTTTAGTTTAATGTCAGTGTGAGGACACTTCAGCTTGTCGAGCTATAGAAAGTGTGACAGCAAGTCCGTGTGTGTGACGCAGCAGCGTGTTCAATCTCCGTGGTTGATGTCGATCAGTTTGTTTCCAGCAGGCCATCGCGCTGCCTCTCGTTGCCATTAGCAACAAAGCAGAGGGTTGGTGGGCGGGGGTTTGTTGACCTCATTTACAGTGTGTTTATTTAGTAAGTATGAGAAACCGTGCACATGTCCTGCTAATTTTAGTGTGATACCTTTGTTATACGGCTAATCGTCCCACCGTTAACACTTTTATTTCAAATCTCCCTCAAAGCAAAGTCACAGGTGGTGAAATATTCCTACAAACCTTCACATTATTACATGTTAGTTAAACGGACATGATGAGTTGTTGCTGTTAATCATCTTTTGTTATGGTTCATACAATTATTTATAGGTTTCCTGTCCACCAAGTTTCAAGTCTCAGTACAATACAACAGAGAATCTGGATACTCATAATGTCTCTATAATGTCAGGGGAGTGAGCCTCAGTTACAGGATTCAGGTTAGAATTAGTTTAAGTGGTTATAAAACGACTGTTCTCACAAATGTAGAGAAACGTGTGTGTGTGTGCAAAGTGTAAGAGGCGGAGTTATGTTGAGCGGGAGGGGCTTACAGACTGCTTCGTTGACTGCCGACAGCGCAGCTGCAACCTCGCCTGCCTGCTCCAGACGCACCGACTGGTCCAGCAGGAGCTCGGCTTCCGACACACACCGCTCGATGCCATCACTTTTACCTGCAGGGTGAACACGCGCACGCATGGGTCAGACTTTGTCAAGAGATGTTTTATACAGCCTTTTTTCAGACAGACAAAGGAGAAGCATGAAAAACGAAGGATGTAAAAAGAGAGAGTTTATGCAGCTTAATCATATCCCGCTGTCCTACTCAGGCAGAGGTAACCGCTCAGTTAAACTAACCAGTTACTTCTGCCAAGTCCTGAGCTGCAGTTTGTCCTTCTCTCATCACATGAACACAAATCTGTGACCAGGATCATATAACAACTTTTTTTTTTTGTCCAAATCATGATGTAATTGTGCAAAACAAGCTGTTTGAAAGTTACACCTGTATGCTTTGCATTCCCAGTATGAGTCAAACATCCCGCCTCTAGAATCAGATGCAACTTTTCACTTTTTGTTTTCACCGAACCAAACGTCTGACCGGCATCAGAAGAAGGTTCATTGCCTACTGAGAGCAGAACAAACTGACTCAGTACAGAGATAAATTAATGTGTTCGCATCACAGCAGTAAAATACACAATGAGGAGACGCCTGCAAAATCTGTTTTTCTGTAATAAAGTGAACAAATCCCGTGGAGAGAACTGTAAAATCAACACCACACGTGATCAAAAGGTCACTAAAGTTTTCATTTACTCTAATAACTTTGGGAGGTCACTTTAAGCATCATCATATCAACAAGACGACAAACTAACAGATACAGAGAAGAGGAGGCAGCAGCTGGAATCACACACACACAGGCTTTATTACTGCACAGGTCATTCAATCTATTGTGTGTCAGCTGAATCGGTTCTTTCAGCTGCTCAATGAGGAACATTCCTGTTGTTCCACAGACACACACAGACACACACAGACACCACAGTGAAATACATGTCACAGATTAACACAGCCTACACTGCCTCATACGCAGGTGTTGACCTGTCGAGCAAAGCCAGTGTTAAACTGTTCCCATGCTGACGTCTGTCCAAACAGAAAAAAAATCACAGCACGTGTGTGTGTGTCTGTGCGTGTCGTGCGTGTCGGTGGTTGTCTGCGCGTGTCTGCGCGTGTCTGCGCGTGTCTGCGCGTGTCTGCGCGTGTCTGCGCGTGTCTGCGCGTGTCTGCGCGTACCCTGGATCTGCAGCTGGTCCAGGTCCAGGTACTTGCTGGGTCTTGGGTTGAAGCCGAGTGCCGCCTCCTTCTCCTTCTCCTGCCGTCGCTGCTGCTCCTCCTCTCTCGCTCTCCTCAGCACCTCCTCCTGCAGCTCGTCCAGCTCGCTGCGGCCTGCAGGGGGCGCTGGTCAACACATATTAGCCATGTTATCATAAAAAAAAAGTAACGATACAGCTTAGAAAGCTTTCAGCACACATGGAGCTGCACACGTCGTCTGAGACATAAAAAACAAGTTTGATATTTTTCAGTGCTTCCATCTCTTACGGCTTTTACAGAGGGCAAAACTAGGTTTTAAACCAGGATATGACATTTGCGTGTTGAAACAAAATAAAGAAAAAATAAACAAACACGTGTGTCGTACCGAGACCCCCACTGCCGGAGGAGCTCAGCTCCTGCAGCAGAGCTCCACTACTCTTGGACCTGATGTTCTTCCATGACGGCCCCAAGGAAGAAGAGACCAACGTCTTCTTCACAACACACTCCCTAAAGAAGAGAGAGACTCAGTCACATGTGCTGCTGATATCCGATTTAAGCAGAAACTCTGATCAGGACCTTCTGTACCCACCTGTCTCCCAGGTTCAGGTCCAGGCTGACCGGGCTGCTGCTGTTCCTCTCGCTGCTCTCGTATCCGCTCTCCATCCTCTGGATCAGCCTGGGGGGAGGGGGAGGAGGGGGAGGCAGCTCTGCGCCTCCTCCACCTCGTGGTGTGTCTCCACTTCCATTGTGGCTGATGGAGGCAGCGGGGAGAGTCCAGGAGGAGCCCGGCCTGGCAGACATCAGCTCCTCCAGGGCTGGGAAGGAGGCTCCCCTGGAGGCTGCAGCTCCAAAATCGTCAGGCAGCGAGGCTCCGAGGGGGCTGTACCCCGCCTGCCTTCGCCTCTCACGGTTGAAGATGGTGTCGATGTTGAGCGCCTCTCTCCGCGGCTTCCATGCCGGCCGGTACCTCCCTGAACCTACTCCTGAGGAGCTGGACTTGGACTCGCTGCTGGTGCTTTCTGCCTCCCAGTCATTAGGTTGAGTGGAGGAAGCAGCAGTGGTGGCAGGGAGGTGGTTGGTGGAGGAGGAGGAGATTTCAGAGATAACAGCAGCCGGCAAAGAGGAGGAGGACGAGGAGGAGAGGGGTCGACTGTGGATGATGTTGCTCATGGTCTCTTTGAAGTCTCTGAGGCGACTGGATGAGGATGAGGAAGGTGGTTTGGGGAGGTGACGAGGAACCTGCTGCTCCTTTAACGTCTCTCCTGGGAGGAGAGAAGAAGACAATTACCCGGTGGTGAGGAGGTAAAAGGAATGAAGAGAAAGAAGAGAAAGACAAACAAGCAACAGGAAGGTAAAAATGAAAAACAGTGAGAAATGGATGTAGAAACAAACATGAATGACTAAACTGAAAACTGAGAAACAGCAGCATGAAACTAGCAGATTAATGAAAGTGTCGTTCTTTCTCATGTTGAATCGTTTTTACTCTCACCTCTGAATTAAGACACTGATACTGCTCTTTATCTTTCTGAGTGTCGCAGGATTAAGTTAGATTACTATAAATGCAGGATACTATAAAGATATAGTGGAGGAAATCTACCAACTTTATAGGAAACACTTTTGAGGATTCCTGTCAAAACTGCTTATTATTATCAGCTTTTATTCTGAAAAATCCACTATAGGTTGAATTTGATTTTTGTTTAGCTCTGCCCAGTCGTCTGCCCTGTGACTGGCCCACATCCCGCCTACCCTCGCTGTGGTACCCGGACGACGAGGCTTCGCTGTCGGGTTTAGATCGCCGGGGGCGGCTAGAGCTGCGCCTCCTATCCCCGGGCCCACTTCCCTTCCTCAGAGCCTGGTGCTGCTCGCTGTCCGTCGTGTGGCCTTAGCAATGAGAGGCATGGCAGCGGATGTTTACAGCACGGTCACCACATCACACAACACACAATGACAGAACAAAAAGAAGCATGGCACAGAGTGACTGGGTTCACAGCAGGAGCTTCTTTAACAGAGAAATGTCACAAAATACAAAACAAATGTGTGAATTAAGATGAATGTTCACCACCAACCTGTACTTGACAGGTTGGTGGATTCTGCTTCATGGCTTACAACCTAACTTCAATAACCAGGAGGAATAATACGTTTAAACTCTTCAACAACAATTTGTAAAGCTACATAAACGTGACATGGTGAATTCTGCATCAACTGTTTTTGTTTTGCTTTGTGAAGAGCATATCTGAAACATTAAGAAGCATCTTGTCTTCATACAAAGACATTTCCTTTAATATAACTGAAAACACGTCCTCACCCTCCAAAAGGCCCCAGTAAACTTTCCTAATGTAGGCTGGAAACAACAATCAGCTAAACATCATCAGTAATTATCTGGTTCCAGCTTCATTTGAAGAGGAAGTTCTGAACAACATATTCTGTGGACCTGATTTGAACCATTGGAGGAATGACTTCACCTCAGCACACGTTTATAGACAGTGCTCTGGCCTCCTGTGTTACCCACACATCCTGGGACCCACCTATGGTATCCAGGCTGCAGAGCGAGGCGTGATGGGGTCCGTCTGGGTGTTCGAGGCAGATGACGGTTCCCTGGGAGTCGGAGGAGTAGTGACTGGCCAGGGACTCATGGTGAGAGTGGGAGGGTTGTCGGTACGAGTAGCTCTCCGTCGAAGAATCGGTGCGAGTGTCGCTGGAGATTGACGGCTCGCGGCCTGGCCGAGGGGGTGGAACGATTAGCTGGGACATCAAAGGTGATGTACATGTGCTCATATACACATATACATCGTATCAGACACTTCAACTCGCTACTGCTACAAGTACATCGACTACTGCAAGTACAACAGCCACAATGACTACTTCCCCTTCTTCTCCAACTGTTAGCTGCCTTTTATGTACCTCAGTCTTGTCATAGTACTACTACTACGACTACTACAAATACTACTGATGAACAGGTTTAGTTACCTGAATGTTTGCAGTTGTGCTACTACTACGACTCCTAGCTGTGTTGTAGTTACCCGAGTCTTCGCTGTCGTAACAAGCCTTGTTGAGGTGCTGGAGGTCGTGGCGCGAGGGCAGGTCCTGCACTGACACCGGCGTCCCCCGCGGGTCGGCGTACAGCAGCAGCAGCGGCTGATAGTGACCTTTAATGCAGCGAGACACCACGTCTTTCCACTTTGGACCGATCTGCAGGAGACAAACAAAAAGGTAATAAAAGCCCAACACAACCAGACACCACAGACACACACACCAAACCAAATAAATGTATGTTGTACTTGTTAAAAATTGTACAATTAGTCGACACAGAATTAGTACAGTTACTCTCAGTTAATGAAGTAGTGTGTAAATAAATAATTCTTCGAGCAGAACCGTCTAATTTTTTTTTGAATTTGCTGTTCAGATCCAGGCTGCTGCTTTTGCTGACAAGTGCAAAACTGCATAAAGGATAAGGTTGTCATTCTAACAACCTGTTTTTGTGAACTGTTGTAGCTCGAGCTCATCAGTGGTGTCTGTTGGAATCAGGAGCTCCGGTAATAACGTACAAAAGTCGCTGTTATTTCAGTGTCACAAACAAAGCTGCACATAGCCAACATCAATTAAATGATATTTACTGAGGATTTACTGTAAAATTATTCACATTTAGGGACCTGAAATGAGAGAATTCACCAAAATGCTATCGGCCTTAAACACAGTTTAGTCAAAAAACTTCAAACAATACCCAACTGTAATGTTTAAACCAAAGCAAAAACTAAAACTCCAGCCACAGTAATGACGTCCCGTCAGAAACACAGCTCAGCAGGTGAAACAGGGATGGTGGATGACGCTTGAGGTTTCACCACCCAGCTGCTCCAGCTGTGCATCGAGTTCCTGCCCTCTGTCAAATGGTCTTTATGTGCGACTTTAATTCTCCTCTTTGTTATTTCAAACCTTCCTCCATTCTCCAAAAACCCACGTCCATCTCCAGCTCGTCACAAAAATGCAGACTTGTCTATCGGTCGTGTTCCACAACAATGTGTGCGTTTGTGCAAGAGAAAGAAAGCAACAGAATGAAAGTCTGCAGTGTGAGCAAAAGTGTCGACTGTGCTGTGGAGGGGGACGTGTGTGTGTGTGTTCTGACCACACCCTCAGTTCTGTCCAGCTGGACTCATAAACAATAGGGGGATATCCTTGTTTTCACAACCAGCAGAGATAGAGAGAGGGGGAGGCTGAGAGTGAGGGAATGTGATCTCTCATTCCACCAGTGTTATCAGAATACAGTTAGGACAGCAAAGCATGAAGAGGAAGACGTCTGTCATAAGAGGAGAGAAACAGAGGCAGGGAAAGAAAGTAAAGAAGGGAGGAAGAGCTGCAAAGGCTGAGTGAAGAGGAAGCAGAGAGATAAGAGAGAGGTGTAAGGATGAACAGGAAGAGAAGGTCTCTCACTACAACATGAGGTCATTTCCTTTCCTGACTCTTTAGGTTTTTTCCAACATGCTTTAAGCGGGAACAGTTCAGGGTTGGTGCCTCAGGACTCCAGGACGCTGCAGAGGTTCCTTATCAACAAAATGTTTTATTGCAAACTGTGCCCTGCTGCTAACACAACGAATGGCAGATTATACCTCCTTCACATGTGCGTCATCAAAGTACATCCATCGTCTGATCTTGGTCTGGAAGAAGAAGGTGGAGTAATGTTTCCCGTAGTAGCACACCATTCCAACCAGGTAGAGCTCCGACTGACGAGCCTTCTCCTCCGTAACCCTGTAAAACAACTGCAGAGGGAAAACAGGAAAGAAGAGTTTCACAGAGGAAGAGGAAGTTCAGATTTTTCTTCCACGGTATGCTGATGACACTGCTGGTTATCATTGTACTGATTATTTACTACTGCTACATCTTCTTACATCTCCTAGTCGAAGGCAGGTTCCCAGCGTGTGAATGACGTCCTCTGCCAGGTCGGAGTGATCAGAGTCCCAAACCAGGCCAATAGTGATAATCTCTGGACTGTTGAGCAGGACCCGAGCCATCCGGAGCTGCTGACCACACTGACTCTGAGGAGGAGGAGGAGGAGGAGGAGGAGGAGGAGGAGGAGGAGGAGGAGGAGGAGGAGGAGGAGGAGCAAAGCAAGTTCAGAATCTGCAGTGAATTAAAACCAGAAACTGAGACAATCAAATGTTTGTTATCCAAGTGTCGTACAGGACAGTTGCGGAGGTCTCCCATGCTGGCGTTTCGCAGTAGCTCCCCAAACATGCTGGGGGTCGCCTTCTCCCTGGTCTCTAACATCTTCACAGCCTGGTTACTAAAGAAGAGGAGGAGAAGATGAGGTTTTCACCAGTTCATAGTCTGTGACTCATGTTTAAATAAAAGCTGCATTAAAAGTTTGTGTCTTCCATCATACACAATATATATAACACATACAAAATATTATTGGCAGAAAATATTTAAACGAATCATTTTGTGAGTCAAGTCTGCATTCCTACACCCAGACAATGATGGCTGTGCCTCATCATTAAATTAGATCCAACATCACCGTGCAGAGTGTAAACTGTTAATGATTAACAAGATTCTGGTGACACGATACACAGGTTATAATTAAATATACTGCAGAAATTCTAAATAGAAAAATACACTCAGTGTACTCAACACTCCATCTAGTGTCCAGGGGTTTAACTGCAGATTCTGTGAATCTTAAATTACTTAGAATCGATGCACTGATACTGTATCACATGACACCACCTGGTCATAATCCAGCCTACAGATACTTTCTTACTATATTCTGACCAGAATCAGGGACTTTGTTAACCCAGCAACCTGTAATTCCTGAGGTATTAAATTGCTGGTCGCCAACACGAGCCACATTTAAAATGAAAAAACAAATGTTGAGCACAGTGCTGTACAACAATAGATAATGAGAAATAAAAAAAATAATCTAGTCTAATGTGGAGTAAACTGTTCTACAACTTTGGATCATTTACAGCGAAGGCATGGCCCCCAGCGAGTTTTAATCTAGACCTCGAAACAGCCAAGAGCATCTGGTCAGAGGAGCAACGTGCTGTGGAGGTGTAGAAACTCAGTGAGGTAGGACGCTGCCTCCCATTCTCCTACAAAGTTTTGTTAAATCAGCTGAGCATGTTAATACCTAAGGGTTACGTTAATTCCCCAGGAGGTGACAGCAAGAAGCTGTTTTCTGATTATGTCTCTTTAAGAAAGGAGGTGAGAAGACTGCTGCCATAAATACACGTTCCCACTTCTCTGTACTTGCAGAATGAATCACCTGTGTGTGTGTGAGAGGGGAACACCCCAGGAGCTGTGATAAAGACAGCCATTAGTCGGTTGCCTAGGTGACCCCGAAGTGTAGCCTAGCGACCGGGTTCGGTGAGGGGGGGTCCCCCTCCGCTTACCTTCTCTGAGATGAGAGCTGAACCAGCGCACACTTACCACAGGGAGGTGGTGGAGATGTAGTGGACCATCTGAATGAAGGGCAGAGGATCTGAGGACGCTCCACAGCTGCTGCATACACACTGACACACAAACGAAAACACAAAGATGTTATCGTTAACTGTGACTGAAATGTAGGATTTAGTTGGACAGTCTGTAAGATCTGATCTGTTCTGTCTACAGTAGACTAAGCAGAGATGATCAGCTGTGGAGAGTCAGCACCACATGTTACAGTTAAAAACAGCCCATTAAAAACCACTTGTGTTGAATCTCCTGCTGCTTGTTGAACCCGTCTGATATCTGCAGACTCCAGTCATCCAACTGCACAGTGGAGACACATACAAAGCAGAATCTGCACCATGAACCGTGCATCTGTTCTCATGTTCAGTACTGTTCTGCTTCCTGGAAGAAATGGATTTAAGAGCCAAATGAATCTGTAATCCACAAAAATACACGAGAACAGCAGAGTAAACGTATTTAAAGACTGATGTGAGGAGCAGAGCGACGGGTGTGTGCGTCACGACGGAGGCTCTGGCAGAGGAGACCATGGAGGGAGGGTCCATGTTAGGGATTATTATTAAAAGTTAGAAAATGCTCACGCTGCAGAAGCTGCTCCAAGATCTGAAGTCAAATATTTTATTCATGTTATTTATTTGACGTCTGCAGTAGAGTCCAGCTCACCTGTTCGAAGAGCGTCATGGCAAACTTCTGGTGGGGGATGCAGTGTCTGGCTGTGCAGATGTCTTCTTTGGTCTCGTCTGCAATGTGGAAGTGAATCCTCATCAGGATGTTTTCCTGCAGGACCAGAACAGATGACCTGACTGACTGCGTTTACAAGCACGTAATTAACCCGCTTCGATCAATTGTGTTTACTCCATTACTTTTGTCAGACAGCTTTAGTTACTTTGCAGATTTAGATTCTTCAAACAAAATATAATGAACCAGTAAACCGTACATGTACTAGATGAATACTGGTTGTATAATAAATTGTACTTTTGTACTTCAGATCTGTTCAAAAGTTCAGGTCCTTGATTTAAAAGGAAAGCAAACTGACCAGAATTACGATGCAGACATTGTTAATGAAAGTTTCATGGAACATCTCCACTGACGAACAGAGACAATACAAAAAAGTTCATCAGATTCTAATAGATCGTTAGAAAATCAGGATTCCCAGTATAACTATGTTAGTACAGCTGAAACTATGTTTTCACTGATAACAAGGAAATCTCTAATGTACAATAAACATTTGAAGTACAGTAACGCTGCTTCTGCGTACCTAACCTGACTGACGTCCATGTAAAAACATCATGTAACTGAATCATTTTAACGTGATGACTAAGGACGCCCTGTGTGAGGCGTGTTGACTTACGAAGCACTCGGCAGCGTCGTCCATGATGCCGAGCTGAAATCTCTGCTCGTCCTGGAAGGTTTTGGCGAGCGCGCTGCGAAGAGCGTCAGACGGTAAAACTTTCTCACTGCTGTACTGAAACTGAGCGAAGATGCTCTGAAGAAGGAGAAGACACAGACAGAGGTTAGAAACGGAGAGCTGGTCCAGGATCAGCTTCAGAAACCGGTCACACCGATTCTCACCTTCAGAGCACAAAAAATGCACGAGTCCTCCATGCACTTATGAGAAGTCAGCTGCCGGAAACTACGGCGAAAGATGTCGAGGTGCCACAGAACCTGAGAGAGAACGACGATATCACATAACCCAGTCAGGCTGCAGGAATAATTACTACATAAAAATAATTAGTAGTAATAATTACTGTGGAGAACTGTCAAAAACAACAGATGCTGGAGATCCACATATAAACCTCACACCCTTTCCATAAACACATTAATATTCATTTCCATCCCTGACTAATACACCAAAACAAAGATACTGTAAAGTCAAGAAAACCTTCAGCAGCCGATCACATCCACCTGCAGACTGACAGCAGGAGATGAACCCAAACACTGAGCAGCCTTTCTATCCACAAGTTATTAACCCAATCAGAAAAATGACTCCTACATTAAATTTGTTTAAAAACTTAAATGTCCTAAAAATCTTCCTGAGAATAAGCTGCGCTGACCCGGCTGCTCTGTGCTGCTGCTCAGACCCCACTAAAGACTCGATGTGACGCGGGTACATCAGCACAGCTGCTGGCCAATCACCTGTCAGCATAGATGTATGGTCAACCTGAGTCTACAGCCGACCAATCAGAGAGCACGTTCAGTGACCTGAGGACAAGCTGAAGTGTTAGAGAGCGACTATGTCAGAAACCAAATAGAAAGCCGTGTGTGTCAGACTGTGTCCATCACTCTCTCCGTCCGCTTCAGGAAACCATCTGGGCTCCTGCGTGATGAGAGGTTCTCTGTGATACGAGAGACAGACTGTGTCAAAGTCAGAGTGATGTGTGTGTGTGTGTCTACGCCAGGAGGAAAAGAGCTGTGTGTTACTGCGACGAGGAGACAACGAGGGGACAGAACGAGAACATGGCACAGGGTGCATTTTTACTTTTCAACGTTTCTGTAGAGTTAAAATCCCTGAAGACGACCACAGAAGCAAAAACCACCAAAAGAAACAAAACTACCAATAAAAGACGACAGAAACTGTGGATAAATAATCATCAGCAGCTTCACCCAACAGCCCCTGAGCTCCTGAAACTGATCCTTTAGCAGTTTTAGACTGGACTCCTGTGGAGTACAGTACAGGCCCAAAGTTCGAACACACCTTCTCCTTCAATGTGTTTTGGGGTGAGCTGGGCTGCAGAGTGCTAAACACCTCTGGGAACTCCTTCAAGACTGTTGGAAAACCATTTCAGGTGACTACTCATCAAGAGAATGTCAAGAGTGTGCAAAGCAGTAATCAGAGCAAATCATTAACACAGAGAAAAGTTAAATCTCGCAGGCAAAGTCAGAAGCAGTTTTAAAAATCCTCCGTCTTCTGAAGCAGCACAGACACTGCTGAGAGGCAGGAATCCAGCTTTCATCACAGCTTCATGAGGAGGGTTTCAGAAAGAGCAGGGTGGTGGTCTGGAGGTCAGAGACTCCTGACTGTAACTGTACACATCCAATCAGAGCACACCTCTACAGACGTCATCAAGTAATTTTACAGAGAGAACTATTGATGTTCAATGGAGAAAATAATCTGCAGGTGAATCTAATGAAAATGAAGCATTAACTATAATATGAACCTAATGCAGAAAAACTCCAGCATCAAATCTGAATCTAGTTATGAACATAAAAATTAATAAAGACATTTTCTATCTGAAAATAATGTGTGTGAGAGAATGATGCGTCAGCATCTCCTATAACTAAATAATAACATGTTTTTATAAAAATCTTTCTCTTGTGTGTTGGACAGAGTCCTCAGAGAAACATGCTGTGGTGTTTGTTTTCTCCTTCCTGTTCCCCCCCACCAGGTCCAATATGTTGGTCCTGCAGGATGAAGCAGGTAACAAACACTCAGCAATGAATTCACAGGTCTGTGGAGGCTGCTGAGGTCACACACACAGAGACACACAGAGACACACAGAGACACACAGAGACACACAGAGACACACAGAGACACACAGAGACACACACACACAGACACACTGAGACACACAGAGACACACAGAGACACACAGAGACACACAGAGACACACAGACACAGACACACACAGACACACACAGAGACACACAGAGACACAGACACAGACACACACAGACACAGACACAGACACACACAGACACACACAGACACAGAGAGACACAGAGACACACAGACACAAACAGACACACACAGACACACACAGACACACACAGACACACACAGACACACAGAGACACACAGAGACACACAGACACACAGAGACACACAGAGACACACAGACACACACAGAGACACACACAGACACACACAGAGACACACACAGACACACACAGAGACACAGACACAGACACACACAGAGACACACAGACACACACAGAGACACACAGACACACACAGAGACACACACAGAGACACAGACACAGACACACACAGACACAGACACACACAGACACAGACACACACAGACACACACAGACACACACAGACACAGACACACACAGACACACACAGACACACACACAGAGACACACACAGACACAGACACACACAGACACAGACACACACAGACACACACAGACACACACAGACACACACAGACACACAGACACACACAGACACAGACACACACAGAGACACACAGAGACACACACACAGACACACACAGAGACACAGACACAGACACACACAGAGACACACAGACACACACAGAGACACACACAGACACACACAGACACACAGACACACACAGACACACACAGACACACACAGACACAGACACACCCAGAGACACAC
>JAUYWH010000111.1:0-13531 GCA_034779795.1 Ctenopoma multispine
GCGAGGAGCAAGTGAGTGGACTTCCTGTTTATACCTGTCCTAACCAATCCTACCTCTTCCTCGCGGTCACCTGACTCCGATTCCGACACCTGACTCCCCCGATTGGAAGGCGACTGCTCTACCTCCTGAGCCACAGCCGCCCCCGATAACCATAACCATACTTACTGCGAAGTGTCCCAGTCCAGCATCCCTGTGAATTACATTCTTTCTGGACACTTCTGCAGCTTGAATATAGTGTCCAGTGTAAACATTCATTGACACGTCCACACAGACACACACACACCACCCAGTCATGTGTTAAATGAATAGAGCTGTTACTGACAGTTGTTATTGACCAGTGTGTTGATTAATGTGAAGAACGTGTGTGTGTGCATGACACTCTAAAGCTATTTAAATTGTTGTTTCATTACTCACACCTTGTGTGTAAAGACAACTACAGGCTTTAGAAACACAGTTTATTACATATCACTTGTGCTTCATCTTTCACTTTCATCATTTTTGGTGAAGCAGAACCAAACACTGAGGCAGCACTGTAAGTGCAGAAAACCCTGCATAAACCAGAGCACAGTGAAATGCAGAAACTACCCAAAGATGAGCATCACTCACTGCATCAACATGTTTTTGAAATGCAGGCCTTTTTATGCAACTTCTGAACACACTGCTGATTGTGGTGAATCGCTGGTTAGTCATTTTTCCAACTAATGCAGGCATGAAAAATAAACAACAGCAACAGACCAACTCTATAAATGGCTGTAAAAGTCTTGAGCAGAATCCATGACCTCAGCATCTCTTTATTTCTAAAAGCCTGTGCACAGCCCATCTGCAGATTTACAGCTTCCTTTTTTTGTTTTGGTTTCAGGAGAAATTAAAGCAAAAGTAAAACTTCACCTCACCACATCACCTTATCACTTCTAAATACTGAATATGCTGAGAAGGTTTGTATTGTCACACAGTCTGATTATGATGGAACCAACATACATGTTATACAGTTTGTTTTTCAGAGATATTTTTTATGCTTGAGATCAAATAGTTTTATGAGCTCTCCATAGGACTGAACACAGCATCTCAATACTGCATGATTTTATCCCAGTATTTATCTAAACTGCTCTCTCATCTCATCTGTTATTCAGTAGATGGCTTACTTAGCCATTTTCAGCTTGTTCTTCTGCAATAAAAACAAGTGTGAGGTATCAATACTCCAGCACTTCATCTATATATCCACTGTCAGTTGCAGCAAGGTCAGTAAAAGGTTCCTCTGACATTATCGATGAAGAGGCTATAAACCTATATTTAGGTTACAACATAACAGTTGTGACTGTGTAATGCTGCTGTGCAACAAACACACACAGACACACACACACACACACACACACACACACACACACACAAGCCATGGACTCATTCTGATGTTCTGTTTGATCTTGTAAATTCCCTCCGTGGGTGGACAAAAGTTGACAGACAGAAAACAGAAAATATTTGGTGTAATATAGTTTCCATTGTGTGTGTGTGTGTGTGTGTGTGTGTGTGTGTGTGTGTGTGTGCATGTGTATGTGTGAGGGAGGGGGAGGCAGAGAAAAAACACACTTCTTAAGGAGGCCACTGGAGGGCACTCAATTCTCTCTTGGGTCAGTGATACTCATAGTATCACTGACCCAAGAGAATTGGGTACTGATAGTGTCACTGACCCTGATAGTATCACAGTATTCATTGTACTATTTCATAGCATTAATAAGTAAATCAGAGGAAAGAGCAACAGGTAAAAACTTGAACATCGAATATTATGAAATATGATCATCTGACAACACCATGCTGACAGATAACGATTTAAAAGATTTGAAATCACTCAAGATGATTCCACTCGGTGGTCCACTTTATGTCCACTTTATGTGGACCACCGACACCTTTAATAATCATTTTTATTGGTTTAGTTTGTTTCACATGAGCCACCACAGCTTCTATTAATACTGCTTTCCTTTCGCTCAGCTCTATAAATATCTCCCTAAATGACTATATTTAACTCCTCACTGAACCAAATCTCTTCTTTCCTAGAGCATAGTCAAATCACACTGACACAAGTTTCCGAGCCCATGCAGCCTCTCGCACCCAAATGAGTAAATTCCGCTTTTTGGTCCGCCTCATTTGATTGTGGTTATATCGGAGCTGCTTTCTCTCTCTCTCTCACTCTCTCTTTGCGTCTCTCGCTCCACTCGGTAAAACTCGTCATTTTCCGATGATCATAATCCGGAATGACAGCCAAATATGGAGCACGAGGGTGTTCCCCTCTTTACCGGATTCAACCTTTTATGGTGTGAGAAGCTCAACCGGAATTCCTCTTTTGATATCACAGTGCGATTAGACAACATTAACAGGAGGATGCGCGTTAAAAACAAAGACTAATATTTTAAAGAAATGTTAACAACACACAGCAGTGGATGTTCGCTGTGGTACGTTTTGCTATGTGTGTGTTTTTTTTGTGTTTTTGCTGTTTTGCATGGAGTGGAAAAAAGTCCGTTTTATCTGCACTAGAGCAGCGGGTTCTCCATTGACAAGCGATTCCCTTTTGAAATCGTCACGGAGTCTCTCAGCCAATCAGCATAGACAGCGCATCTCCCCTCCTACTCCATATTTGGGTAATGACGTAGCGGGCGCATTCAAAAGGTCCCCCATATATACATAGTAGTGCCAGGGCGGCCGTCCTCAATAAGACTTACTTTAGGCAGTGTGAACTTTTTTTATGAGCAGAGCGCATGAAGCGCAGCGCACATACGGAGCTCATCCTCTCACAACAGGTGACAGACAGAGACATGCAGTGGTGACCCACGCTCGGCTGGGTTTACACAACGTCACTTGTTACAGGCTTTGAGGAAAAGAAAAGAAAAACTAAAGAGAAGAACGAGCACACGCGCTGCCTCCTTCTTCTTTTCTTCTCCGCGATGACGGCTAAAACTTTGGAGAAAGTGCCAGTGAATCTCGGGGGGTTCGTGCATTCCGTAGCAGAGAGCGTCTACACCATGGATGACATCGCCACCAGCTTGCCAGCCTCAGTGGCTATCTTCCCCAACAGCGACTTAGGAGCGCATTATGACCAGATTAATGTGACTACAGGTAAGAAGAGCACGCTGCTGGATACTTAATACATGCAAAAGAAATAGTGATTATTTGTGGATGAAAAGTTGTCTGTATACCGCTATTACAATTATTACTATTCCAAATCATTCTGTAGAAAAAAGACTAAAACCTGGTTTTGAGTAGTATAGTAAAAAAGCTGTCCGTGCGTAATGGAACAGAGACTGGAGGCGCATCCGCTTCCTCTCACTTTAAGCCCACTTTGGAGTCTGGTGTTAACAGGTTCACTGATTAATCACGTTGATGTTGCCCCACTAATGGTGCGTTTGTTTTGCCTCTGCAGATAGCTTGATGGGCGCAGACATGAGCGCAGAGAAGCGCTCCCTGGACCTCTCCTCCTACTCCAGCGGCTTCTCTCAGCCTGCGTCCCACCGCAACCAGACCTTCACCTACATGGGAAAGTTCTCTATCGACTCCCAATATCCAGGTAACTGGAACCCCGAGGGAGTCATCAACATCGTCTCGGGCATTTTCAACGTGGCCCAGCCGCCGCCTCCTCCTCCTCCTCCCCCCTCCTCTTCAGCGTCCTCCTCCCCGACTTCTTCAGGATCTCCCAATCACTTCTCCAGCGGAAATTTGAGTTGCACCATGGCGGCTCACAACCAGGCTGAGATAGACCACCACCACCACCTCTATTCCCCCCCGCCTCCATATTCCTCTTCTGGCTGCGGGGAGGTGTACCAGGACCCCTCGGCGTTTTTGTCCACTTCCACCTGTCCCATCGCCTCATACCCGCCGCCCTCCTACTCTTCGCCCAAGCAGCCCGGGGGCTCGGACGCGCCAGGGCTTTTCCCCATCATCCCCGACTACCCGGGGTTCTTCCAGCCTCCTTGCCAGCGGGACATGCATTCGGCCGGTATCCAAGATCGGAAACCGTTCGGCCCATGTCCACTAGATACATTCCGCGTGCCCCCACCCCTGACCCCGCTGAACACTATCAGGAACTTTACACTAGGGGGTCCGGGTTGTGGCGGGTCCGAGGGAGGACAGCCGAGGCTCACCTCTGCCTACAGCCCACAGAACCTGCCCCTGAGGCCGATCCTGCGGCCCAGAAAGTACCCGAACAGACCCAGCAAGACGCCTATCCATGAGCGGCCATACCCGTGTCCTGCGGAGGGCTGCGATAGGCGGTTTTCCCGCTCTGATGAACTGACCAGACACATCCGCATCCACACTGGACACAAGCCCTTCCAGTGTCGGATCTGCATGCGCAACTTCAGCCGCAGCGACCACCTCACCACGCACATCCGCACGCACACGGGAGAGAAGCCGTTCGCCTGCGACTATTGTGGTCGGAAGTTCGCCCGGAGCGACGAACGGAAGAGACACACTAAAATCCACCTGAGGCAGAAGGAGAGAAAGTCCTCCACTGTCTCCTCATCGTCATCCTCCTCCTCCAGCAGCTCCGGGCTGGAGCGGCCGTCAGGCGGGATCACCGCAACCAGCGGGATTTGTTCATAGCAACTTTGTTGTCACTGTGGCAGCGTGACGAACACTAACCCCTAAAAAGAAAAGAATCATCAAATAATAAGTCTGAAATTGTTGTGAACAAAAGATAACAGTCTAAACACCAGGAAGGGGAAAGAAACAACAAGAAGTACTTCTGTACTTCTATGCAGCCCTGCGCAATTACGCACATCCAACCATTCCTGATCTAGAACTGACAGAGAGACTGACATGAATGCACTTTGCCTGCACAGTCTAGTGAACAGTAAATATAGCCATTTATTCATAGGTATAAATAAAGGCGGTTATAATGGACAATTAATGTCGCCAACACTTGCTGAGCGCCAGAGGCTGCTCGTTGAAATGGGAAATAACTGCAATAATAATCGAAATTAAAGAAAACTGTGTTAAGTTATTAAAATTGACAAAGTGTTCATTCTAACATTTTTGTTGATGACTCCTTTCGTGCCTTGCTCTGTCTTTTGTACACTGACTGATTCAAGGACACTTCTAACGCAATGTACATTTGTCCTTTAATATGTAAAGTTGGAAGACCTTCTATTTTTGTACGCATTTCGTCTTGTGTAACAAGTGTTAATCAGTTGTGGTTCACGTGTAAAAACCATGTTGCCGTGTAAATATGTTGAACTCATACAACTTGACATTTCGTTTTTGTTGTGATGTGTGTTCTGAGACTTAATAAATGTATGACAATGATCCACACATGTATCAGTTTGGTTTCTTACTCAAAACTAAAGCACAACAAGCGCCGGAGGTGTCAACCGGGGTGCGTTCATGGAACCTAGATGGCGCCGGGTTGAAAAGGCGACTGAAATCATTTTATCATCATTTATTTAAAAAAAACGACTTGTGAAGTTGTTGATTTTGGAAATGTATTTGGGTAAATCCCACGTTGCGTCACGAGTGGCACCTCTGACTCAGAGCTTTCACCCACCCACTTTTCATTTAGGTGTCACATCAGGTTATAAACTGGCCAGTTTGCAAATAGTTTGAAATTGTTTAAAGTAATTAAACTTCAGTCATTTTTAGAATAAATCAGTAACAGCAACAAAAAACAAAGTAGTTTGACTTCAGTCAAAACACTAAAAGTGATGTGAGGTGTAATTCTAACCAGCCTAAGTAACAAAAACAACAAAAAGAGACAGAAATATACAAATCTCTGAAAAATATACAAACAAAAATGAACCACAGTTTTCAGGCCGCATACAATGTCTGTATGTTAAGGATGTTGCTGTTTGAAAGACCTCTTCCCACAACTAGAAATAAAACTGTATACAGTATATACATTTTGTTACTTAACTGTTTTTTGTTGGCATTAAACAAAATATATATTGTATTTTTTACTTTATTTTTGGTCTGAAAATCAGCCTATTAAAGAAGCACTACCAGATTCTCAGAGAAACACATGACTTCGGTGTCCTCTGTGGAAGCTGTTAGGATTGTTTCTCAAATTTAATTCCATATACATGTAGAAATGTTGTATAAAATGATCAGAAATCAATGTGTACTATGTTCCAAACATAATTTAAAATGAAATACATTTTCATGTGTTTCTCTGTTTTGATGTTGCCTTCACCTGTATCGTTTACTGTGACAATGAGACGAATGTGACAGTGTTTTTCCATTTACTTAATGTCTCTGTATTAATAATAGATCACTACCTGATGCCAGGTATGTAATGGTTAAAAGTTATTGTAAACATTAACACATTATCAGTGTTTGTTTCTAACAATAATATGATATTTTAGATTTTTCATATTCATCTATCTGCTTTTCAGTTGAGCTGAATTAATAAGGCCGGGAGGGCTGGAAATCTTCTATTGACTGGTCAGAGTATTTAACCCTGGTACTTAAGTGATGAGGCAGCTCATTTTCTATATTCTATATGTTTCTATAGTGTAGTTATTGAATACTCTCATATACAATCACATACACATTCACCTCAACAACAAAAAATGCATCTAATCCGTGTAACATCTGCTAATTTAGTGTGAGCTCCACTGTTACACTGGGTGACATGTTTCTTCTTTACTTTATTAGAGATTCAGCTGTATGCATGTGTCCATGTATCATGCCAAAAAAAGGAAGACTTACCACAAACTGTCATTGACATTAATTTGTTTTCTCTTTTTGTGTTGTTGAATTTAATAGATTTTGAGATGCAGCATATTGTTGGTGTAATTTTCAGTTTGTCGCTGTGCAATTGCTGGTTGTGATCCAGCTGCAGCTACAGCATCAGATTGACAGTATTGTTTCCTTTTGGTCAGTTTGAGCCACTTGAAGCAGGGGTGTGCCTAGATATTTTCTGATGGGGGACCAATGGGACAAACACTTAAATAATAGGGGGCAGTGGTGTTTGTATATTGTAAGAAACAAAATCAAATACACAATTTTATATTTTCTGTTGGAAAATTATAAATAATAATAATAAATACTGATAATTTCTAACATCAAACATGGTTTTAAACCCATTTCTGACAAAAAAGACAAACCTAAGCAGCCTATCATTCTCATCCCTGCACCCATGAGTGAAGTTATCCTATACACAATTCAACATTTTATTAAAGTCTGACTATAAGTTATGCTTTTATGTCTTTGCTGAATGTGATGAACATACAGGAATAATTGAATTGATTTACCAAAGCAAATGCATCTATGATATAAACTGTGTTAGTTTAGTAACATCTGTCTGGGCATAGCAACAGGTACCTATAAAAAACTATGTTACAATTAAAGTGACAGTACTGCCTTCACTTTCCTTTATTTAATGCTTAAGAAATTAAAATGTTTCCATTTAGACTTATATCTGGGTGCACTGTCACTGTGTTACTGACTGATATGAAACCAAAATGAAGCAGGAGGTGAGCACCAGAAGTAAATTTAAGAGTTGGTTTAACACTGAATATCGAAAGGAACAAATCAGTTTTCTTTTAACTCATGGCTCAGATGATATCAGTCAATTTGAAATACTAAGTAGAAAATCACTACTGCTTCTTTAGCTGGGGCATGTGCCTCCCCTGGACATCTCTCTGACCCTGCCCCTGACCTGAAGATATAATGTAACATTTGAACAAACATAGGCCTGTGTGTGAATTAATTACTTTCTGATGGAAATATTAAAACCTTCTGGTTAGAGTCCCGGAGAAGACGGTGAACAACACGTTTCAGCTGTGGTATAGCCTGCATTAATCTGTAATATCTTTATCCTTCTGATGTCAACTTCAGCACCTAACCTAACCCTAACCCTACATTATTAATAATATCTGAGTTGTACCACAAATCCTCTGTTGTGTTGGAGTCATTGTCCTTTTGGGAGTCGGTACATCCCTCATTCTCTCTCACTCTCTTCCATCTTCTCAAGCATCCAATACAACTCTAACCCTCTTTTTATTGTTAAAGCTCTGTTCTTTTTTTAGAACCTTTAGATTTTTAGCATAGTTTGACAGACTATTAATTGTTACTAAAAGTTATAAGCTAATAAAGGAGTTCTCCTCTAAAACCCTTTCTTGTGAACTACATGTAAATATTAATGTTAATTGATAATTTCAGGTATACTCAACTTAGAATGTCAAATTTTTATTTTCAGACAACTTCAAAACTTCATTTTTTTTCTTGGAATAATGAGTTGACAGGATGAACTTATGGAAGCTCACTGAAACCAATAAATAATAAATAAACCTTACAGCATGCATTGTTTGGCTTAAATCCCACCAGAGATCTTTTTTTTGTAGTTTAAAGAACACATTCAACAACACAAACCATGATAATAGTTAGCATTGAATTCAGTCTCATCCCCTGAGCATCTGTACTAACTGTACTAACTATTTAAACAGCTAACTTGCATGTTTAAAGCAGCGAGAGATCTTGTCAAATAAAGCTAAAAATCACACTTTGAATAAAAGAGGGTGAGCCACCATGCTTATAAAAAAGTAAAGATATAACAATCTTCTCATTCAGGGAAAAATAAGTTACCGTCACTGTAAAACAAGTGATCTAGAGAGATCTACTTACAGTCCCTTTTTTCTCACTGGCTCACAGACTTTTGGTTCGTCTGGTCTGCATTTGGGAATTTTTCCAAATATTTCTGTCACAAGCTGACACAGTATTAGTATCTAGTAGAAGCAGTTTGTGTTTATCCTGTTTGTAATGTGTGTTTGACACATGACCTGACTGAGTCTGTTTCTTACAACTTGGATCTTCTTTTCATAGTCAGGCTGTGTTCAGCATAACGTCCAGTTTAACCCAGTTATTTTAAAGTTGATAATTCAACATAAAGCTGAAATGTTCTAATGTATTCATCCCTTGCATTGTAGCGCAATGTTTAGAGAACTTTGGCATCATATTACGCTGTAATTCAAATTGGCTGTTTATCAAATCTCTGGGATACATAAACAGATTCTTGAGACACTGCACGGGTCACATGGACTTGTGCTGTAGTATGAACAAAACATGTTTAGATTCTTGTACACACTTTTGTAGAATGAATGTGTGGCTTCTGTGGGGTCTTTAGGGTTCTGTGTCAAACAGGTTTACCAATCTACTTCTACTTTAGCTTCACAGATGTCGATATTACTAATGAAACTGGACAGATTGTGTATATTGAAGCCGTTTACCTGCTATGAAAAGTTTCTGGGTATAATATAAAAAGAAATGGACAGCATTAGACGTGAAATGGTCATAAGAGACTGACATTTCAGCCCGTAGGTCTTCAAAGTTTGTAGACTAATGAAACGCATGTAACTTATTGTGCCAAAACTAAAATGCGCATGTGTTTTTCGTTCTACTGCTTGCATGAAAGTAGATTTTTATTAAGTATTCTCATCTGTTTTATTGTTCCACATACATTCAACAGAGAAACAGAAACCAAGTGGCACATAGGCCTGTGTCAAGTATAGTATAGGCCAAAAAAGCATCATGACATAGGCTACAGTAACATAAAATAGAGGCAGGAGTGATAGTGTGTTTATCAAGCTAAAACATTTTGGCTTTAAACCATGAGAATGAGAATATTCCCAAAAAGCTTCCTTTTTTAGAAATTGAATACTTTTTATAGACTATACCTCATATACTGAGTTTAAAGTCTTCAGTCTATCTTTAGAAGTAGATAAAATGTAGTGTGTACGCTTTGGAAGAGGAGGTAAAGGTGTACAATACTAATGGCACTATTAAGTAGAAGTATACTTTCGATATGCACAGATAACGTAAGGTATGACTCCACTTACAGGCTTTGGGATTAAGAAACACGTGGAAAGCCCTCTACAGCACAGTGAAATGTGTGTGTGAGGAGGTGTGAGTACTGACACCCCTTCTTAGAATGACTGGCCCATGACATTCATGTGTGTACAAGGAAACATAAAGGCCAGGACAAAGGTTAGTGAAGGTTTGTGTGAGGCAGTTTGTGTGGTCTTTATTCTGGGCGTGGTGTCACACTTCCATCCCACTTCCGAAATGTTCTCTCCTGCTGGAGCATACTTGAGCAAGGCACTCAATTCATTTTAGTTCCAGATCATCTACCATAAACGACCATCATGTGTGACCTTCCTGTGGAAGAGCACAAAAAGACTCCCCCTGTGGAGGGAGGATATCCCACACCATGTGCCGCAGTGATCTGAGTTTTGCTTCAGATAGATACGGCAGGGCCTGGGTAGGGCTCTCCACCACACCAGAAGTCCTCTGGCTGAGGGATTTCTAACAACCACGTCTCCTCTTCTTTCTCCTTCTCCTCTCCCTGCTGCTCCTCGCTTTTCTTTTCACCTGCTATGTCCTTGTCCTCCACAGTTTCCAAAACTTTGTAATAGTGACAGTCCCGTCCGTCGTCCGGATTGTACGGCGGTGCCAGGATATCCAAGAAAGCAGCAGGTCCGTCCACTGCTTCGATCTGGTGGAGGTTATCCCTCACACGGGTGAGGAGGCATGGTCCGCTGTTTTCTGTGTACACGGCAACCGAGTGGAGGACGGCGCGCCACACGGAGGCCGTCTGCTGGGAGGTCAGAGGAGGATCGAAACGAGGTGTGACCTTGTCCGTCGCATTATCCTGGAGTTTATCGTAGCTGCGGACCCTCACCTTCCCATAGAGAACCTGAACAAGAGACACCAAAGCGTAATACATACAAACTGATGCTAGACTGCATTTTACACATTCAAACATCACTGAAGATTAGTTAAGGATTGGACTGAGCTGATCTGTGGTCACAGAAACAGTTAATTTAAACAGACACTTAAGGTTTAAGATTTCCTCGCGTGAATTCTACAGAAAATTAACTACTGTGTTCACACATGGGCTCATTCAGGAAGTACTTTGTACTAGAACCTTGTTTTCCTGGTTCTTGGTTGAAGCGCCTTTGAAAAATCAGTTTTAGTAATGACAACAACCACATATATCCCTTATGAGCAGATTAGCCTAACCCTAGCCTGTCAGGAGGCTCCACTGAGCCCACTTCTACTTAAATATGTTTATGTGTATGTGCATGGACAATGTCACCAAAGTTCTCATTAAATGTAGCTTAATGCAAGAAATAATTTTAATTACCTTGGAGTAGGTCAATTAAACACATCATTATGTGGGACTATGCACAAAAAAGACCTTGTAAAACCTTTATCTTGTCTATAAGACAAAAGTCACTTAATCAGGGTGCATCTGCTCCAGGGCACCTGCTCCAAGTCAGCAGCATGTATGGCAGGTATAGTTGGAAACAGGCAGAGCAGGGCTCCTTGAGGCCCGAAACTGCCCACTACTAATCATTCCAAACCTGCTGATTGGTGCTTGTGTGTTGCAAGTTTCCACCTAATGAAATTAGCCAAAGCAATGTGCAGGAAGTAAAGCTGGGGCTTCTGATGCCCCTTGGGATAGTGGGTTGCCCACTTTGCTTTGGTCCGGTTACCTAGCCTTGTTATGGGTGCATTAAGATTGTGTAGCCTGTGTGTGCACAAGGGCCCAGCATGCTATCGGGCCCTTAGGCATAGATGAACGATATGTGTATTTGTTGTGTGTACAGTGACAACAGACATCACCGGCGCCCATGCTCTCTGTAATATAAAATCTCCTTTTAGAAATGTGACGTGCTGCTGTAATGTTAATTGACCAGACATGATGTGTGAGAGACCTTCAGCATCCCGTTCATGCCCGGGTGGTCGTGCAGCGGTATGGAGGCGCCGGTCCTCAGCAGGAACACTCCCATACTGAACACGTCCGTCTCGCAGATGTGCATGTAGGTGACCGGGGGGCCCCGGAGCCCCGCCGCCCCGGAGCTCGACTTACTTTTCCGAGGAGCTATTTTCAGGTCTGCTGCTCTGACCGCGGTCACCAGAGAGATCAGCTCACTCTGTCTGTCCGCCACGGGCTTATTAGCGACGGTGGCGGTATTGTGAAGGCCTCTGAACGTGACACAGGCCTGCTTTGCTATTTTCTGGATAAGAACAGTCTTGTTGTCCCGCGGCATTCTGGCTGCGGAAATCAAACTAACGGTTATCGGTGTGTTCCTGGCGCTGTTCCCACACAAATAGAAACGCGTTAAAAGGTCTCGCAGATCCTCCAGCGTCACCAGGTTTCCTCCGGAGATTCTCGCTCGACGTTCACAACAGACAAAAATAGCACTTTTCAAACAACGCAGCGCACTTCATGGTCATAATGTCCAATTTCACTCCCGGATTGGAGCCTCCCTCCACTCATTTTCCACTCTATCGTCTACTTGTCTGCGCTTACGGAGCATGCGCGACGGTGCAAAAGCACCATGGGATATGGAGTTCCACCAGAGCATATAAGAACGATATCATTAATGTAGGTGTGAAGAGTGAAGCAGTGAATTACAGGATCACGTTTAACAGGAAGGTTTGTGATTATGTCAAATCAGTGAATAAACTAACACACGCAAAACTCTTTAAAAATAAACTGCTCTGCATGTCATAGAGACTACATTTACCAGAAGTCATGGGGATGCAATAGACGTTACAGAGGGGAAGGCCTGGCAGACCATTGAACTCCCCGCAGACTGAAATAATGGTTAGGTTTCATAGCTGGAGAGTAGACAGTGGGGGAGGCCCCATGTTTGTTGTGGATGTGTCATGGTGTTTTCCCTAACCTTTATTTTGACCTTAACCTCATCTAACCTCATCTCTACCCCTAACTCTAAAGATGCCTAACAGGACCTCAACCCAACTTCAACCAGGATATCTGTCTTCCTGTATGAGATGTGTTGAGAACGTGTAACACAGTACTAAAATGAGTTTGTAACTATGTTTGATGCTGTAACACACTGTAACAGGTGAACAGGTGGGAGAAGATACAGTAAAAGTCCTTGTTAGTGATGGGCTGGAATTTGTGGTGGTTGTTTCTGGAGGTAGTATAGCCCCATCTCTGCCCACATTCCCTCATCTTGCTGCCCAGTTTCTTCTCACTTTCCTTTTGTTCAAACCTGTTTTTCATCTGAATCAGGATTTATTTTTGGCTTAAACAGCAAAGCAAGTATTCACCTGTTGAGACTCCTAACACAAATAGCATGTCCACACAAATACAGAATCTAACTACAACCCTAACTGCAATGATGCAAACTGCAAAATGCAATGATTCACAAATATGTTTCATATGTCATAAACCTTTATTTTAATCACAATAGAACATAGAAAATGTATCAAATGTTTCAACTGAGAAAAATATAGCATTTTAACACACAAGGATCATTTTGACATTGATGGCAGCAAAGGCAACAAATTCTGGAAAATTAAGTTGTACTAACAAAAAGCTGGATTACTGATTAGATTCATTTGTAATAGGTCAGTGACATAATTGGGTTTAAAAAGATCATCTTAGAGAGTCAGAGTGATTCTGTGAAAAGCTGTGTCTACAATTTGTCTTCTCCAATTTCAGAATAGTGTTGAACTTTTTTGGAATTGTAGAAAAATGCTATAGCTATTAAGCTAAAGAAATGTATTAAACATGAAA
>JAUYWH010000112.1:0-13510 GCA_034779795.1 Ctenopoma multispine
AGCCACTCCATTCATCATCAAAGTTAAATGTTATTTTGTCTTTTTTGCATCAGGGTGGACAGCAATGTGGGATTTTCTGGTCATCCACTGGAGCACATGCTGGACTGTAAGAGGTTCAGGTCTCCACATCTTTAAAATAAATAAATATAAAAAATTAAGAAATGCAATTTTAACAGCACCCTTACATATTGTCTTTGCCAAGACAATATGTAAGGGTGCTGATGTTTTCTGCACATGAAAACCAGTAAAATATTATATAAGTTTTTTTGTATAACAGAGTATCTGTCATTTCACACAGCATTTTCACAATCGGCTTTGTTTTTGTTAGAAACTCATGCAAAGGTTTAACAACACCTAACTTGTGTGCATTCTGGAGTCTGAGAAGGAGAAACTAGACTACCGTGACTGTCACTTAGTACAGATGGCACAGGACTCTCAGAGCTGTACACTGAACAGTGATTTTAAACACTGCATACATACAGTATATGTAATGTGTGTTAATGATTGCAGTAGCAATAGTAAAAGGCACCAGGAATAGATAAACGATAAAAAACTAACTCTAACTCCCCTGATAAAGCCGAAAACTATAACTCACCTGATCCAGTGGCGCAGTATTGTTTTCTTTATCTGAATCATGTGTAGCGGCAGCGGTGAGTCGTGGCTAGAGCGGTGACGACTTTCTCTGGTGTGTTGTGATTGGACAGAAAACAGCCAATCACAATGACCTTCTTCTGGTCTGTGATTGGTTGTTTAGTGGCACATTTGTGACGCTGTGACAAGAGTTGAGCGAGCGCAGAAGTGAGACACTGAGCGAGCGAGAGAGAGAGAGGTTGAGGGAGAGATCCGGGCTCGTTGAGCGCAAAGAAAAGAAATTTGCGAGAGGACAAGTCAATAAAATGCGTGTTTGTATGGATGATAGCAGACACTTAGACACTTTTTGAGCACAAAATACATTTCTGCTTGCTCGGTTTACATTTTCTGTGTTTAAAATATCGAGTTTTGTTCGTACGAATAGTGACACAAATATAACGCCATATATATATAGTCTAGTATTTCTGTTACTGTACATATTGCAGTACTTTGCTATTTCCACACAGTGCAATATTGTCTGTTTTTTCATAGTGCAACACCATCCCAAATTATTTACTACACTGCCTTAAAATATTGTTACAGTTTTTTCTAACTGCGTCTGCTTTCATTTATTGTGATTTTGTATTGAACCCTGTGGTTCAGTAATGAATCTACACAAGTTGAAAGACACCCAAGTTTAACTTTAAGCGTAATAATGGAATTATTCAGAGGTGTATAAAGTACACAAACCCAACACTCAAGTAAACGTGCAAGTATTTGCAGAGAAAAATACTCCACTACATGTAGAGGTAACTTAATTTTTCTACTCAAGTAAAAGTATATTGTAGAGTTTGATGCTGGTGAAAACAAATGTAGAACAAATAATTTGACAAATACAACAAATTGTCAAAGGTGAAAATGATGATAAAAATGTGTTGTTACCTTCAGACTGTGGAACAGAAACAGAAGTTGGTGAAGGTGGAGCTGATTGTATCACCTTATATAGTGACAGGAAATATGTCTGTGAAGATTCTCAGTCATCCAGGTAAAGTTGTCTGAAGATTGAGTCATGGCAACTGGACTTCTTTCTTTCAAGTAGAGACATTTCACTCTGCATCCACAGAATTGGGCCCAATTCACACGTCCACCAGGTTGAACACCATTAATGACCCACTTAATGGGGGCATGAGGAGCTATCAGGGGTGGGGTTGTTACATCTACCCACACTCAGATTGATAAAGTTGTGTGAATGCTGTGTGTCTGTGAATGCAGAATGAAAGTCTCTACTTGAAAGAAAGAAGTCCAGTTGCCATGACTCAAATTTTCAGACATAGTGACAGGAAGTTAATCCATATATGATACATCAGTCTGTTACTAATATATAATGATTTTTATAAGAATCTATTCCTGCAAAAAGTAACTAGTAACGGATGATGTTAAAATGAATGTAGTGGAGTAAAAGTAACATAAAGATGTGTGTGCAGACGGAGAAAAGGAGGAGAGGAGCTCAGTGTGATATGGGATCCCCCAGCAGACTAAACCTATAGCAGCATAACTAAGAGATGGTTCAGAGTCACCTGAGCCATCTCTAACTATAAGCTTTATCATAAAAGAAAATTTTAAGCCTAGTCTTAAAGGTAGAGAGAAAGTCTCCCTCCTGAACCTGGATTGGGAGCTGGTTCCACAGGAATGGAGCTTTGATTGACACAGTGAAACAAATTTTCTGATACGTCAAAGGTACAGTTAAACAAGAATTATACTTCAAAGATAATGACTAAGAAAGACTAGATCTAAGGATATACTGAGATGCTGACTGGGCATCAGACACAACAGACAGGCGCAGTGCAACTGGATATTGTGTCACTTTAAGTGAAGCGAGATCTTTAATCTCCTGGAAAACAAGAAAAAAAAACAATAGTAGCATTATCCACCTGGGAGGTACATATCCTTAGCATCAGCTGTACAGGAATGTCATCAGGGATCAACTGTAAATAGTAGGAAAGTCAAACTGGAGCAACGTCCTACTGAACAAACGATTGATGATGTAACGACAAAACCTGACACAAAATCAAAACTAAAGGAAAAAAACATATCTTTGTTATTTTGTTTATGAATTATTGAGCATAGAGACAGTGGGGGTGTTAGATGTTGTCACTAGATGACACTCTTGCGCTCTACATTTGTAAAAGTTGGCTCACACTTTCAAAATGTGTGCCAGAGATGAAGAAGTCTCTGTGCCAGTGCTACTGTCACCTGGATTCATGGCCTGTTGCAATTCTTTAAATAAAAAGTAGATGATGAAACATGTGCACCTCTGCGCTGATAACTAAAGCCATCATAACATTAATGTTACTGTGTTAAACAGAAAACAAAACTGTTTCCCGCCACTCCACCAGAACTGGCTGCAGCATGGTACAGCTGTGATTCACCAAGCATTGATTAAATATTTGGAGATTCACATACATGTTGTAGCACGTCTCAGAAGCAGAGAAGACATCTCACCAAGAAATACAGTTATGTAGTTAGGTAGTGGCAGTACAGGTGGTGACAGGCATGCAGGTTCTTGGATGGATGTGGGTGGGGGTTCACCGTGCAACTTTTCCTTTCTGCAACTACCAGTGAAACTTTCTGCAACTACCAGTGCTACTTGTACATTTCTGATAAACTTTCAATCCACTATTCAGTTGTTTTCATTACTCTAATCCCTCACTGTAGATTTTCTAGTATAGGAGAAACATTTTCTGCTGCTAACATGTCCTATATATGAAATATAGCTAAATGTAAAAAAATTTAAATAGTTGAGGATCCCTGTGTGGTGTTACGGGTCAAATATGACCCAGCAGAAAATACTGGCTATTGCATGCATCAGTTAAAAGCTGTGGGTTTCTCTGTGGCTCAAATATGGCTAAACACACACACAGGCACTCTACCCCACCCCTTTCCTGTGTGAACACAAACTTTCTTGCAGAATACTGATACACACAGGCACAGCTGCAGCCTACTCCTTTCATCCCTTGCGTGAACACAAACTTTCTCTCAGAACACTGAAACATTTTGAGTATGAACATGGTCCGTTTCATTCTGTAGCAGTCAACCTGAGCAAAGAGATTCACTGTGTATGTCAGGGGAAGGAAACCCTGGTCCTAGAGAGCTGTGGCCTGGTCCGTTTTCCAGCCATTCCTGCACTTACAGCTTCTGATTGGCTAAACACACCTGATGGAGGAAATCAACAGAGATAGATGGAAAACAAGAAGGACTGTGGGTCTCTAGGACCAGGGCTGCCCACCCCTGCTCGGTCTATCTATCAATGAGGCTATTGATCATGTTTTTAGTCATGAGAATGAACTAAGAGAAACTGAAGAGGACATGTGTGAGGAAGAGGATGATGATCATCAAGACTCTCACTCAGGGTCACTCAGGGTCTCAGGGCTGTGCATCCATGCATCACTAAGCTTTTGTCAGAGGTCCCATCCATCAAAATAAAATTTTGCGTAAGAACACTTAACTTAACTTAACTTGGGGTGCCCACCGAGGACTGTCGACGGGCCTGGTTCCAAACACTGGGAACTATCAGCAGTTTTTCCTACAGTAACAAGTTGAAAACTATGGAAGAGGATTAAGGCCACCATTAAAATATCATTTGAGTTCTGACTTTTTTTTCCCTCAGAATTCTGAGATTAAAGTCAAAACTCAATTTCACAGAACTGCTGTTGTTTTTGAGGCCTCAGTGTATCAACTCCCCTATTTCTATGACTCAGAAATACCAAAATAAAATACTAAAATGTTTTGTTGGCAGAGTAACAAGCAACTTAAATGTAAAATTAGTAACTTTTTACTTTTAGTTGAGTAGATTTTACTTTCACTTGAGAACCGTTTCACAATAGAAACATTTACTTCAGTATTCTTTGCACCTCTGTAGATCATTCATGGTAATGTGGAAACCAACGCGCTGCACATAAGTTGTGCAAGTATTCTGCATAACATTCCTAACCGGTGTGTGTACTACATGCTTTATATAATACTTGGCAAGAGGATCAGGTGATTTTTTTCCCCGCTGCACCACCTCTTGACTATAATCTGCGCTGATCCAGGTGTGGAGCGCAGCAGAGAGAAAATGCAGGCTCCCACCTGAGTGACGGTCGTGATGCGTCCACTACATTTCAACCAGTTTTATTCAGTTAATGTTTGTTCAGTTTCATATCCATTCAACTGCAGCAGCAGAAGAAAAGATGTCCACTTTATCCTGTTCTTGTGTCTTCTCCCATGTGTCTTATCCCACGGTGCGTCTGAAGGTAAACTGTGTTCATCTCTTTTAGAGTCAGCTCCTTCTTACAGGTAGAAATCTGCTCGGAGCTTCTTCTTTGTCGTGAAGTCGGAGTAAAAGTAAATGTTAAAAGACAACTGGAAGCAAATGTTGAGAGAGTTGAGTCGGGAGAGAGAAAACTGAATCCTGGTTTAGTTGATCGTTCAGTTAACCTGAGACTCACCTGGAAACTGACAGGATTTTAGGAATGTGCAGGATTTTTAACAAAATGTTTCACTTAGCTGATTGAATTAATTTACCGAGGGCTTCTCAGGACAACAAACATGGATTTTAAAAAACTTTTAGCATTAGCTAAAATAAATGATAAAAAGTCAGAGCATTCCTGAATAAAGACCTTATTAACTTTAGGAGGTCTGTAAACAGTAGCACACATAATGTGGTTGATGGCCAAGTTTTATAACTTGAAACTCAAAACTGTCATAATTCAAACTAGTAACAACATTGCACTTAATGCTCTTGAAAGTCTTGGAGTGCTCAGAAACTTCCAGTTTGTCGGGGTGAGCTCCACCAGGATGCTGGAGTCAATAAAAAGTCAAGTTTATGAGATGTAACAAAGTCATTTAAGATAAAATACTTGTTGACATTGACCTAGCATTTAACAGTGCCACAGCTGATCTACAGATGCTCTTCCTGAGGTGCAAATCACATGCTGCACATGCAAAATACATTTGCTTCTGGTCTTTTGTGGCTCTGTGTGTCCAGACACAGACAATAACAACAAAGACTAAGTTAAAGACAACAGCCACAGATAAATTTAAGACACTGTGGCACATAGAAAGACAAGACAGTAAGTGTGTGTGTGTGTGTGTGTGTGTGTGTGTGTGTGTGTGTGTGTGTGTGTGTGTGTGTGTGTGTGTGTGTGTGTGCGCAGAGTACGGTGGGGGGTGGTGGAACAGGGGGCTGTTGTCTCTCGAGAACACCTCCTTGTTTGTGTACTACGTACAAGAAACACCTTGTACGTAGGTGGCACCAAAACAGTGACACAGACTAAAGGAAAACTCAAATAACAATACAGCAGACTTTACTCTTTCATGGTGTAGTGTTATTATTTGGCCACTAGATGGGGGCAGCGGCACGTTCATTGACGGTGTGTCAATAGACTCCGCAAAAAAGCTAATTTCTCTCGGCTGCTCCCACCTGGGATGTTCAGCAGTCTAAATATATTTCAGTGTGTTGACAGTGATTTAGCATTTTTTCATGATTTAATCTTGTTCCGTTCACGTTGTCCTCTGTCTTATTTTATGTTTGGTTTATGTATGTTATAGAATTTTGACTTCAGCTTCCTGACTTTGTTTTTCCTTTCTCAGACTCCGAGTATATCAAAGCAAACCGGGGAGACGATGTCATTCTTCAGTGTCGGTGTCCCAGAGATGCTGCAATTGTACGGTGGAGAAGACCTGATCTTGGATCAGACAAATATGTCTTCTACTTCAGACAGAACCACACAAATGAAGAGTACCAGCATGAATCAACAGTGATCTGAGTGTCCCATTGCTGCACAAGGGACAGAGCGATATGCGTCCTTCATCACGGTGTAATAGTGATCTAATGTATTGTTCTCTCTGGTGGGGCAGTTTATTTGCTGTTAATGTTAATATGAAGTATTGTTTTCTTATGAGTGAAGCGGAGCATGGTGTTTTCTTCCAGTCCAGCATCATCCACTCTTTACATCACTTAGGCAATATGATTTCACACTTTTTTGCATTAAATCCTGTCCAAACACAATACGTCCCTGTTCCTTGGAGCGATGCAAAGGAGAGTTTAGCTGCCTGTGAATCTCAATAGTACACAGGGTCACATTGGGTTCAACATTACAGTGAAATTCATAAAACTCAGTGAGTGACAGCAAGCGGTAGTTCTACACAACCATGGAGAAGTCAGAGGCTGTAGTTTAAAACGACTATAAAACAAGGTCCACTCAGTCAAAAAAGTCCTCAAAGTCTTCAGGAAGACCGTCAGATCATCAGCAGCATGTTCAAGTAGATCATCAGCATCGACCCCAGCAAGTATGTCAGCAGCACAAGCGGTAGCTCAAGCTGCAAAGGCTGTGAGTACATAAATAAACACAATTACCTTGCTCAAGACAATACATTTCAGCATGGTGACAGCAAATATCAGAATGAACACCTCTTTGTCCCAAACAAGTATCAATGCAATACTAATTTTCACCACAAGATGGTGCTAAACGACCACTATGTCCAAATGAAGCAATAAACCAGTATTGAACCACTACATCAATTGTATCGAGTATTGGTTCATTAATTCAAACATTTCTTTCAGTGACATCTAGTGGTGAAATGATAGACAGCAAAACAAGGTCTAAATATTTCTGAGAAGAGTGTGATTAGGGTCTATGTCAAGGGTGTCCAGATTTGATAATGTGAGAGTCCGGGGGCCGAGGACTATGGACCATGTCACAATATATTTAATAAATAAATTACAATGTATAATTATCAGGTTTTAAATACAATTGGAAATACATTTATTATTTAGTCATGTGGACCAACATGTGCACTGTTTTATAAGAATTTTATTAGTGTAACCAAATCTAAGCTTCACAGGAAACCAAAAACCAGCAGTGCAAAACATCAATGTCTGCAAACCACCGTTCATTTTTATGTATCGACCTTATTCTTGTACTGTAGCTCTTCAGCAGCAGCCTCTAGTCCAGTTTGCTGCTAACAGTGAAGAGCCAGGTTTGGATATTCATGAGCACTAATTCTTACAGAAAATAGATTCTGATACTGTTAAACATTACATTGTGTTAACTGTTCAAATAAATCTTCACTGTGAAGCAGCACTTAGGCTACTGTATTTGCACTGAATTGGAAATGACGTTATTTTAATATAGTCAGTCGTGAACTAAAGTGGTCCGGTCTAAGGCTTGAAACTCCAGGGCTGAAAAGGAGTCCCACTCAGGCCCTGAGCAGGACTGACTGTTATGAACCAGTCACATGATTCACTCAGGTAAACGGAGCAGTTACTGCTTCGGACGTCATCAGTTACGTGTTTTTTCGCACCAAAGCAAGCTCCGAAGCAGTGGTTCATGAAAAATTGTGACTCCGAGTTTGAAGCTTGTATCAGAGCATCAGTGTCAGTCACTAACAACCACTACAAAGAGATGGAATTCCACAAACTCCACAGCAGGGATTAAGCCCATATAATAATGCCCACAGCACAACAAGTGACCTTGTCAGATTCTTATCCAAGAATCAACTAGTAACTGGAGGACTGTCTAAATTTGATGATAAGCTAGAGAGTTACCTCAGTTGGAAAGCCACATTTCAGAGTACCATCAGGGATCTTGGCCTTACCGCCAGTGAAGAAATTAGCCTACTCATTAAGTGGCTAGGCCCTGAGTCTTCTGAATATGCCAAGAGACTAAAAGCAGTCAACATAAAGTATCCACCTGCTGGTCTGAACATGATATGGTTGAGACTAGAAGAATGTTATCGCTCGCCATAGAAAACTCCCTGTTTGCCAGAACACAAAACTTTCCAAAGCTCTCCAGTAAAGAACCACACAAGCTTTGTGACCTGTCAAATCTCCTGTGCGAACTCCAAGCTGCAAAGCTAGAAGGTTTACTTGCCTGGTTTAAGTTACCTTGACACAGTCAGAGGAGTAGGTCCAATTGTGGAGAAGCTGCCTTTCCATCTTCAGGAAAAGTGGTAGGGTCAAAGTTTAAAGAAGACCACAATGTTAGCTTTCCACCATTCTCAGTCTTTGTTGAATTTGTGAAACGTCAAGCAAAAGCAAGGGATGAACCAAGCTTCGCCACAACTTTCAACACAACTCCCTCTACTGGCAAAATCATATCCAGCTACAGAAAAGGACAACCAATAAGTAACAACAATCAAAAGCTATGGGTTAAAGTGCACAAGGCAGACATATCAGAGGGATTCAAGACAAGAGAAGCAGACAAAGACACTAAAAGACGGTGATACACACATCACAAGCCCCACCCACTTAAAAGATGTAGGGGCTTCAGTAATATGCTGCTTGAAGCTAGAAAAAAAGTTGCTCAGAGACAATGACATCTGTGATCGCTGTCTCGCTTCCACCAGCCACCAAGCCAAAGACTGTACAGTTACGGTTAAGTGTAAAGAGTGCAGCAGTGAGAAACACCTGGCAGAGCTTCATCCTGGCCCGGCACTGCAAATGCCCAAGCCTCCTCCATCTCCTGAAGAGCATGGGGGGGAGCAAGTAAATGCACAGGTCTCAGATACTACCACACATACAGAGGTATGTGGAAACAAAATCACAGGGAAATCCCGCTCTAAGATCTGCTTGGTGCAAGTCTATCACAAAGGTCAGCGAGAGAAAAAAGTAACTTTATACACAAAGTAAAATTGAGCTGTGATGATGCAGATACCTGCAGAAATTAACTGATACCAGGATATTTGAACCACTTGTATTTTGATAATTTCTGCAGGTTACTCAGTTACACAGTTAAGTGTAAACTGTGTGGTGTAACCACCACCAGCAGAGGGCGCTTCTCCTCTACTGTTCTACCGCAGTCAACACTCTGTTGATGGAGAGAATGAGAGTTCAGGCTCCACATGTGGTTCGTTTAGCTCTGTGAGATGTGAATGAAAAGTACAGAGAAAAAGAGCTTCAGCACTGATGACAATCACATACTGTTTGCCATCATTTAATCTCAGAGTGTTGTTCCTCTTTTAACCACCAATCAAACTATTCACAGAAAACAACTGTGAGCAAATTAGAACCAGTGTCGGGATTTAGGAGATTTCTATGTGAAAATCTGTTGATTAACCAAATATTTTTAGAGGAAACAAAAAAGTCCTTAAACTTGAAATTCTACGTTCACAAACAGGTCGTGTTTCTGTGCAAACAGGTGAAAGTGAAGCTGTTGATGTGGTGATAGAGACACCGTCTCTGTATAAACATGTTTTCTCCTCCTGGGAGTAAAACTAAAGTGAATCTGTTGATGGACAAACTGAAAGTCCTCTGCTGCCTTCAGCTGGATGTTTGTATGTACAAGGTTTAACAGTCAAAATGTGCAAAATGACTTAAATTAAAATTGTACAAAGTATTTTAACTGTTAGATTTTGATCTTCTGAGTCAGAAACAAACAGATAAACTAGTGGAGCTCAAACATCAGCTTCATCCTGTCACTGCATCACTGCAGTCAGGTGAGAACGTCTGTGTTTGAAAAACGTAAGGAAATTAGTTTATTTTATGACACCACATTATGTGGAGTTTTTTAGTTTCAGATTCTGGTTCAGTGCTTACAAAGTTCATTACACAGCTGTTAAAACAAGAACTACAACAAAAAACTGATCAGTAAACCTGTGTCGTCTTTTTATTAAATGTTTCATCTGAAGTTTGTTCAAACTGATTTTATTCTTGTTCTTTTACCTGTGCTTTGTTGAGCAGAAGTATGATCCTGAAGGTGACACAATCTGTAGACTCCACATAGTTTTTGTCCACTTTAACAAAGTGCTGATGTATTTCTGACATTTCCTGATTGTCTGGAACTTTACTGGGACATAATCGAGGTCCACAATGAATCACACCTTTCAACAAACTTCATCCTTCTCTTGGTTAAGTCAATATTTCATGGCATGTTTATATGTTTGTATGATTCATTCTCTGTTAATAATGTAGAAAATGAGCATGATTTATTCTCTAAAAGCTGTTAAGAATTATCCCTGTGTCAAGTTGTTGTGCTGTTTCATGTTGTTTCTCTCGTATCTGCACCTTTTGTTTTCCTGCACCAGGACTTAATGTGATTCAACACTTCTTAATTGCTCAGCGCAGACTCATCACTGAAATATAATTGTCTGTTGTCTTTCATCACCGCACTGTTGTTATGTGAACATCAATGTATATCATATATTGACAACCTCAATAAATTCTTAGTGAGAATAGTATATGTGGCCTGTTAGAGCAAAGAAAAGAGGTTAAAAATAATCAGTTAAAATTAGACCTGGGGTCTTATTCACTGTCTACTTTTCTTTTTTGACAATAGACCTTTTACACTTTTTGTCTCTCTGCCTGATGATTTTTAAGAAGAACTGAAGAACTCCTGAACAACATCTGCTGAATCTTCAGGTGAGTTTACTAAAATAAACTGTAATTAAAAGTCTTCAATTAAAATGAAATCAAATCAAACATCTGATCTTTAACAAAAAAAAACTTTATTCCATGTACACATAAATTACTGCATTGATACAAGTATTAAAATAATAAATAAGTGAGCATATGTTACTGTAACTGACACACACACTACAACAATAATCAAGCAGTGATGAGGATTCACGCTCATTGTACTAAAACAGTAACTAATGATTAGTTAATAAGTAATTAATGAGTTGTTACTGTACTGATACTTCAGTCAGTGTTAATCTTATTATCATAATATGACACAAACCAGAGCAGAGGATGAAGAAAACTTCTGAATCTGTGCTGGAACCTGTGAAATGACAAAAACAATGTTGAGATGAAACAATCAGAGCAGATGTTGCAGTAATGTGTGTGTATCTATGATAAAGTGAGGAGTCTTTGTGTATCTTTATTCTGTCTCTCAAACAGAAAATGTGGTTTGTTCAGCTTTCAACATTTTTTCTCTTCACAGTTTTCTGGTTGAATCTCAGCAATGTTACTGTGCATCTACATGTGATGGACTTTTGTCTTATAAATAAATCACTGTTCATGTTAATTTGTCCATTGATAATTAACTAACACCAGCTTTTCTTAGGTTCTTGTGTTTTTAAGGAAAGTGAATTCCAAACTATTTCCTGAAACACACGGTGGCTCCTCCTCCTCCTGTTGAAGAGCAGCAGCCCAGAGGATCAAATGTGTCCACACAGTGTGCAGCAGGAATCATGTGTTGGGCTGCATTCATCTCTTATTGCACATGTTTAATGATGACGGCTGTTCTTACATCTCAAGGTAAAAATTATCTTTATTACTAATTATCATCTGTGTGTGTCTGGATAGGAGGAAGAAAACTCTGTTTCAGAAAAACTTACTTTCCTTTAAAACTAAAGTGCAAATTATAAATGTGTTTTTTGTAGAGAATCAAATGATCATGTTGTGTGGAAACATATTTTTATGACATTTATTATAGGGGAAAAGTTTGAGACCAGATTTCAGCAGGAACTGTACTAAGGTAAGAGTTAGAGGAAGCTTTAATGAAAACATTGTGTGTGAGCGAAGCGTTTTTTGGCTTTTATTAGGTTGACAGGATTTGCATTACAGACATCTGCTATGAATTGTCTGAACAAAAGTGAAATGGAAGATATATACAATTACATTTTAATAATTCCAGTGTCAGATACGAACGAGTAAATTCTAACTAGCAGTCGCTCTTCCTCAGAATCTGCCTGACTGTCCTCCTCTCACTGTTTTCATGTCTGAATTAACTTTTCTTCTCATTAATAACTTTTCCACCTTTTGTTCAGTTTAATAAATTTTTTGGCCTTGAGATTGTATAAGGTGCTTTGTAAATGTTAATTATCAGTAGAAGAAAATGTATTTTTTTGCTTTAAATGTGTCAGATTAAAGATATATGTCATTTGAATTACGACTAGTCAAAACTCCTTTAACACATTTAGTAGAAAATATGATAAGAGGCCGCATCTATAGATTTTTGTTTCTAATGAATCACTTCATTTCTTCACTTACATCAACCATACGTCAGTCTGTTATTTACTGTTGATAACCGTGAGCATGAAATAATTTTAAAGTGTTCTAATGTGAGATCAGATATGTTGACAGAGAAAGAAAATGGCGTCTGAACAAAAAGCTCTGATGTGGTCTCGTCTCAGGCGCTGAGTTCTCACGAGATTTGTCTGACGTCAGAAAATGTCGAACAAGAAGAAGCTGAAGCTAAAAAAAGTGGTCCCATCTCAAGTGAGTCTTTCTGGATTCTACCAAAAGCACACACACACACAGATCTTTACCTTCAGATGTCAGAATAAATATCCATAAATGTTAAAACAAAAAGAGACTGAAATGTTAAAGCAGTCACAGAGGAGAGAAGCTGCTGCCGTAACTGAAACCAGAGCTCTGTGTCAGTCTGACTCTTTATAACCACCAGTCCTCCCACACTGAGGAATGAGGGCGGAGCCTGTGTCATTTTACTTCCACTGAGTTGTTAATGGATCACAAACGGAGCAGCTGCCTGAGAGAACAGATAGAAGAAGAAGCAGACAAAATGTGTTATTAACGGATCTGATTTTTTTTCCAAAACAGATTAAAACAAAACCTGGAGATGACGTCACTGTTCAGTGTCAGAGTCTCAGAGAAGCTGATATCAGGATGTTAAGATGGACCAGAGCAGACCTGAAGTCAGAGGGTCTTGTTTTCTTCTTCAGAGACGATCTCTCACCTGATGAGAGCTATGAGGATGAGTCTTATCAACATCGAGTGAATCTGACACATCCACAGATGAAGCACAGAGACGTTTCTGTGACTCTGAAGAACGTCACCGTCAGTGATTCTGGATCATATCAGTGTCTTGTAAAATAAACATTAAAAAGTTAAATAGAACAAAATAAAATAGAACAAAATATATCTTAAAAAGAGAAATACAATAAAATGAAATATATAAGAAATATATAAGTATGTAAGAAATATTAACAAAACTAA
>JAUYWH010000113.1:0-13507 GCA_034779795.1 Ctenopoma multispine
GGCTTTTGCTTAATGTGTGCTGTGTACGTATGTATAATATCTCTAGAGCAGATCACCATACATTTTCAGGGGTAATGCCAGTGTACAGCTACAAACTGATGTACAGAGTATGAAAACATAGAAAGATTAACCACTGGATATTGGACATCTTTCAACAGAAAACGACCTTGAAGAAATCCTTAACAGCACTACATACTTTACTGCATATTTTGAACAAATCTTGGGTCTACTGTGGTCTCTGAGTGGGCTATTTTATTATTTCTAATAAATATAGTCTTGGTTGATTATAGACCTGTCTGGACTGTATTATTATGCACTGAGACATGATGGATGGGTGGATATTAGATGATAGTCGTATGTGATCAGACCCTTCAGAATCAAAACACGCCACTCTTTTCTGGTTTATCAAACTTTATTCCCCAAACCTTAATCACCTCAAGTATCCAGCTTATTATCTTCAGCTTCCTCATGTGCATGTTATCAGTTTATCACTGCTGGGACCACACAATCATAAAAGGTTCATTACTTTAGACTTGTACAACAATAAAAATGATTCAGTAACTGTAAACACAGCTTAAAGATGCACAGCATTATCCCATCTATCAAGCGTAGCCGTCTTCAGTCATTAGAACAGTATTTCAAAACATTTCTTGTAGTGATGTGCAATACTGAAAACGTCTCTATCAAGCTGATTCTCAGTAAATATAAAGCCAGTATCGCTGATACCGAGCAGCCCGGCACAGAACTCTGTCTCTGTACTGACTTACTGAGGGATATCCCTCAACTAAAGATGACCATGTACAACTAAACTGCAGTCCCAATGCTGCTTTTAACGTTTTTCACAGTATGTAATACACAACATTTTTGTCTCTTGCTGCTGAATACAGTAAACACTACACTCCTTTCTGTGCCATCATTCACCACAGACTGCACGTGGCCGCTCAGCGTCACCTGACGACACACACACACACAGGGAAGGAGCAAAGTGAGCCAGTAGATGTGAGAGGAGTGGTATCTGTACAAGCACATTTACTTTCTGATGGATCAGTTACACTGAAAGTAGGACATAAAAAGCACTGACACAAATTTCTTGTAATCTATGAGTTCTTTCACACGCCTACAGGCTTTAGTCAGTTTGAATTCAACTCGAGTTCATTTTCCTCTTGGTGCAGTTTATTTTGTCTGGTGTGAACACAGTAATCACACATTAGTGTTCGGTGTCAAAATATTACAGACCTTTAACACACATCTGATCATTGTAGCCCCTCTAAACTGGAGCCTTGTTCGAGGGCGCCATAGTGCTGCTGCTGAAGCTTCCTCATTTAGCCAAACAGAAATCAGGTTGAATCAGCAGCTTTCATTTATTTCACCTGGCACAGATGGCAACAGACCCAGGACCAGGGTTAGTGAGTGGGAACCAAAATCCTTCCTGGGATAAAGAGGACAGTGTAAACACAAACGGGTCCAAACATTTATCATTAAACGGTGTTAAAACTGGTACTTTTAAATACTGGACTGAACAAAACTGAATGTAAACTGTTTTCAGACTGTGTGACCTGCTATGACCTTGTTTTCCTCCTGTCTCTGGTTTCATCCACTACAAGAGATAAGATCAGAGCCAGGATCAGTTCTGAGACTGTGATGGTGATGTGATTTCTCTGTGAATGAGGCATGGGTGGATCTGAGGAGAGACCTGTAGAAGGCAGGGCAGGTGAGAAGACATGAAGGTAGAGAGACAGGTGTATTATCAGACAGTTCATCCTTGTTATCTCTACAGCATCCTGCTCACCTCTTCATCTGCACTGCTCTCAGCTCTGCATCCTTAAGTTTAATCCCCCCTCAGTTCTCACCCTCAGACTCTTTGCTCTCTCACTCTCTTTTTCTGTATTATCTTTAGTTCATGGAGGTTTGGAGTCTTGCCCAAACACACTTAGTTTGAGAGGCTGGAATTTGAACTACCGATCCTATGATTGCCAGATGACTGACCTACCTTCTGAGCCATAGCTGCCCCAAAATACCAGAAAGCACATGGTCTGCCCATAACTGTGTATGGTGAACACATGAAACCATATTAAAATCCCACTTTAAGATCTATGTGGATGCAAGTAAAACAGAAACATTTCTTGCATATAACTGCAATCCCTCCCCCCCTTCCTTAAAGTCTTGGTGAGTTAAAAAAGGCATATTGGGGGGCACAAACTTCTAAAATCTGGCTGAATTCTTCCGGTTTTAACCAGGTTTCAGTCAGAAATAAAAAATCTAAACAAGCAGCAGAAATAAAATCATGTAAAATTAAGGACTTATTTGAAATAGATCTCACATTTAACATGGCCAGATTACACAGACTAGCTGATGTAGTTAATACCTGTACACTGTATAAGTGAGTAATAACTAATACCTGTGTAATAACTATATAATAACTGTGTAATAACTAATACCTGTGTAATAACTATATAATACCTGTGTAGTAACTGGGCAATAAGTGAGTAATAACTGTGTAATAACTGAGTAATAAGTGGAATGTGTAATATTCTAATGCATATAAGAACATGTAGCATCAAATGACTAACAGCTGTCATATAAATAATTTGTCAGCACTGAAATACTTCTGGTAATTGTCCCACACAAAAAAGGACATAACAGGGAATCTTGTTTAAGCTAAAATATGCTGAAAAATGTTATCAGAAAAACTGAAATGAGGTTTGTTAATTAGATAGGTAGGTACAGTAAATATATTTTGTATAAAGGAAGTATCAAATTTAACTACTTAAGTAAAACTTTGACTTTTAGGACAACATCTATCTAGCACGTCAGACAGACACGCAGCAATCATAAACTGTGAATATCAACTCATTAAATACATTTGATATGTCTGCCAATAAAATCTATAATTTTCATGTGAATTATTAACACTAAACACCTTAGTTTCTTTATTGTCTGACTTCCTGCAGCCTGAAGTGTTATTTCTGTCCCTCTTCTCATCGGACTCTGTTACGGTTTTGTTTTCTGATTTCTGACGCCTGAAGCTCCACACTGGCACATTCTGTTATTACCCAGTTATTATATAGTTATTACACAGTTATTACCCAGTTACTACACAGTATAGTTATTACTCACTTATTATACAGTTACTACACAGTTCGTATACAGGTAATACACAGTTATGACCCAGTTAATATATAGTTATTACACAGGTATCACACAGTTATTACTCAATTATTACACAGTTAAGTAGGATTAATTCACATTTGTTTTTAAAGATTCATTAAATACGGTTAGTTTTTGTCGTCTAGAAAGCAATGATAGAACTTTAGTTCACCACACAGATCAGTCTGTATGAAGCCATCATCACTCTGGGTGTGGATCTGCTCCAACATAAATACCTGCTCCTCTCCTCCCTCCTCATACACCAATGCCAAAACCCCCCTATCACCATGACCATCAATCAGCTTTTGTTCCGAGCTGGTTTCTCTCAGCTAATGAAAACCAGTTCATGAGATTTAATCATTAACATTAAACTGCCCTCAAATCACCACCTCAGTTCAGCTGTTGTGCTTCATTTGTGGTAAATGTGTGGGAAGATCCTCAGTCGTCCAGGTCATGGTTCCCCCAGAAATCACTGTTCTGTGGCAATTGGACCTGTTTGACGTGTCACCTTCCATCCAAAAGGCTTCATCAGCTGGAGCAGCAGCCAGTAGCAGTGGTTCTCACTGGGTCTCAGGTGGTCACAGTGACTCATAGTAAATCCTGGTGGAACAAGTGCAAAGAATCGGTGAAATGTCAAATGGAATAAAAAGCAGAATGTGACAGTGTCGAGCTTCAGGCGTCAGAAATCAGAAAACTAAACCATAACCGAGTCCGACGAGAACATGAACAGTCTGGACGGGGACAGAAATAAAGAGGGGACACTTTAGGCAGCAGGAACTCAGACAATAAATAAACTCAGGTGTTTAGTGTTAATAATTCACATGAAAATCATAGATTTGTATTGGCAGATATATCAAATGTATTTAATGAGTTGATATTCACAATTTATGATTGCTGCATGTCTGTCTGACGTGCTGGATATCAGTCTATGGTGAGAACCACCGAGCTGGTCACAAAGTTGTGTCTCTGCTAACCAGTCTCTTGGCATAGGCAAATTAGGCAGTCGCTTAGGGCGCCACTTGCTGGAGGGGGTGCAGTTTCAAGTGCTCAAAAAAAGGTCCTTGCAAATATCATTAGTCTGGGGATTTTGAGCTTATTTTCTAAAGTGTAGTTATTTATTTGTTCTCCCTGCATGAATCCCTCATGATTCTCTCCACAATAAAGTCAAACGTTACATTTGGGGGTTTTACAGCTGAGATCCCTCCACATATTGATTTTAACGTTGTCTCAGAAAAGTTGTTTGTGTGCTTAAGAGAAGAATCAACAAGAAGAATCTGAGAAATTCAGAGGAAGACTGAGTTTAATGTTTGAAAAGTGATGGGAGGTGTGTTTGTGTTAGCGTGTGAGGAGCATGTATTTATATTGGAGCAGATTCAATGATCCACACTCAGAGTGATGATGGCTTCATACAAACTGATCTGTGTGGTGACTCTGCTGACTCTGATCACACCAGGTAAGAACTCTCCTCACTCTACACACCTGGACCTGTACAACAAATGTACAGAGAGACATGAGGGGAAAACCAATAACACAGAGAACCTTAACTGAGACCAGACACAGACCGTGACGGTACCTATGATTTGGCAAAGGTTTTCCACTGAATGCCTTCCTTAAATAAACCTTCCCATTTACCAAGTTTAGGATCAACTCTCAGGGAGCACTGGTTCATGCACCCTCTGTGGCTGAGTTATTGTATTACACTTCAAAATAGATATGTCGATAAATGCTAATGCTGTCAAAGAATAAGTCATCTTATGGAACGCATTTTTTAATTCATATTTAACACAAAGTAATCTGCTCTTCAAACATTTTCCTTTGACACAAAGATTGTACAGACGTGATACAAAATTGTCTCTTGTTTTTCAGAGTCTCACTCACAGCTGGATGGTAAGTTTCTGTCCATAATATGTTGGTTGGAATGTTTGTGGCAAACAGTGTGAACAATTAGTCAGTATTTCTGTCAAACCTGCAGCAGCTAATCAGCTAATTGTGAGATGACATTATTTCGTACACTCACACATCTAATCCTCAAACAGCAGTTTATCATGGTCTCTGTTGTGTGTCTGTGTGTTCAGTGTGTGGTCAGGCTGTGTTAAACACCAGAGTTGTTGGAGGACAGAGTGCCCTTCCAGGTGACTGGCCCTGGCAGGTTGCTCTGGTCACACATGGTTATCTAGGCTGTGGAGGATCCCTCATTAACAATCAGTGGGTGCTGACTGCTGCCAGCTGCTTCCCAAGGTGAGAACTGACGCTACAACAACACGCCACCGTGAAAAGGTGTAAACTGTTGTCCAGAAGGCTTCATTTATGCTGGGTGTTGAACTGATTACTATGCATGGACTCTGCATGATTTGCATGTACCAGATTTTTTGCTGTTCAACAAAACTTGCTTATAATGTTTATTCATATTTATTATTGATTTTAATTTCAAATATTTTTTATTATACAATAAAAGTAATTCAAGGACACAGATCTTACTGTTGTGACATCAATTAAATTCTAAACAAACTAAACACATCCTAGAAAATTTGATTTTGTTTTTAAGTGGGAAATATTTCGAGACTTATCCAAGTCTCTTCCTCAGTCACAGCTGACTGCAGGTTTCTCCAACCTTATAAACAGAACCTTTGCAAAATCAGAGAAATTAGCACTATTGACTAACAATGGGTCATGTGATCAGTGATATGCAAATTGTCCACTGATTAGTGCACTCCTCCTGGCACTTGACTGCGTAAACTATGTTACTCTGTTTGTGCCGGGGACCCGGTGTTCTTCTGCTTCCCTGGCCCCTGAGCCTCTGTGGATGGTGTTTGCTTTGCTTTGCTTTGCTTTGTTTGTGTTGTAGAGTCCTGATGACACCTAGTCTGTGCTTTAATGGATGGTGCGAGTCAAACCTTAGATACTGATCCGTATGTGTGGGTTTACGATACACATCAACTTTCAAATGTCCCCCATTGGCAATGGAAATTTCACAGTCTAAGAAGGGTAGCTTGTTATTTTCCATATCCTCTCTGGTGAACTTGATGTGTTTGTCCACCGCGTTGATGTGGTCCATGAACATTGGTACATCCTGATGTTTGATTTACACCCAGGTGTGAACTCAAGCACCTGTTGAAGTGTTTTCTCATTTGTTCTGTTTCTTATTTTACCTCAGCAACGACACAAGCAACCTGCTTGTGTATCTGGGCAGCCAGAGTATAACTATGGTAAACTCTAATCAAACAAGTCAAACGGTGATTCAGACAGTAGCACAGATCATCAATCATCCCAACTACAACTACAATACGCTAGAAAACAACATCTCCCTCCTGAAACTCTCCTCACCAGTAAATTTTACAGAATACATCCTGCCTGTCTGTCTGGCAGCTCCAGACAGCACCTTCTACAACGGCACTGCTGCCTGGATCACTACCTTGGGTCTAACTGAGAGTGGAGGTGGGTAATATAGTACCTGGACAACACTTACATTGAAATCAATACTACAGTGTTGGCAGGACCATCTTTTCTCAGATATAGTTCTTTCTTTATCTCAGAGGAATAACTTACTTCATGATAATAATGCCATAATAAGTAAATAAAGTAAATATCATCATAAATTTCTTCATAATAACTTTCATGTTACAATCATCGCGGCCGGCATGAGTTTTCTCCGCAGGGTGGCTGGACTCTCCCTTAGAGATAGGGTGAGAAGTTCGGTAATCCAGTAGAGACTCAGTGCTGAGTTGCTGCTCCTCCGCAAGGAGAGGAGACAGTTGAGGTAGTTGGGGCATCTGGTCAGGACGCCACCTGGACGCCTCCCTTGGGAGGTGTTTCAGGCATGTCCCACTAGGAGAAGGTCTCGGGGCAGACCCAGCACTCGTTGGAGGGATTTTATGTGTTCCGGCTGGCTTGGGAACGCCTTGGGGTCCCCCCAGAGGAACTGGAAGAGGTAGCTGGGGAGAGGGAGGTCTGAGCTTCCCTGCTTAGGCTGCTGCCCCCTTGACCTGACCCCGGATAAGAGGCTGATAATGGATGGATGGGTTACAATCATCAAATCACACTGTGTGATTATTTCAAGCCTTAGTTTTATTAGAATACATCTGCACAGACACTTTCAAAATACTACTACTTTCTCTTTTGCACATTTCTGGAGAAGTTTGTGTGTCACTGCCACCAACTGTTGATCAGTAGAATAGCATGAAAACTGCGGCAGAAGTGAGGATTACATCGCTACAACCACCAGTGCAGAATAGAAACTAACAATAACTAATATTTGCTCATAGTAATGTGAAATACATTTGCCCTGACTAGATTGTGCTGCTCAGCAGTAGAATCTGAGTTAACAGGCAACATAATATGAAGAGAAAGAAACAAACTTCTGCGTTTGTCCCATCTTTATTATGTAGAACATGTCTCTGATCTTGGTGTTAAATCAAGAGAAAGATTAAAAGAATGACTTAATCTGACTTTGTTGCTCTTTAGGACCATTGTTTAACTTGACAGAGACTGAGGTGCCAGTTGTTGGGAACAGACGGTGTAAATGTGACTACGGATTGCGGAATATCACAAACAACATGATGTGTGCTGAGTTACGTAGGAAGGGCTCCTGTTCGGTGATTATTTTTACATCTGGTCTGCGTATCTAAATCTTTCTTTATCAGTTTTTGTCAGACTTTATTTCCTGCTGATTCTTTCTTTATCATCATTTTTCTCTTTTTAAAGGGGAATAATGGTGGTCCGCTAGTGATCAAGCAGAACGGCCGTTGGATCCAGGGAGGAGTTATGACTTTTAGTATAGATTGTACTACACCTAATTTACCAACAATCTACACCAGAGTGTCTCAGTACCAGTCCTGGATAAACAGCCAGATCACCACCAACCCACCAGGCTTTGTCACCTTCACATCCAGTGGGACTGATGGTGACCTCAGCGTCACCTGTCCAACTCCTCCTCCAGTTGTAGCCCTCCCTCCATTGCCCACAGCTGAACGTGAGTTTATGTCATTCCCAGGACCTATATGATTTTCCACATTATGTTACACCAGCATTATGTAATTACACTATTGTGTACTGTATTTGGTATCATGTTTTTGCTGCTGTATTTATAGTGAGATATTAAAAACAACATTATGGCTGCTCTATACCATCAATGTCAACACACCTCATTTTGCAGATGTACATTTTTTTGCACAAATTTGAACAACCTTATTAATCAATGTTACACCTCCTGTGTTCAGTCGAACCTGGATAAAAGCAGAACATTCACAGCATTGTACTCCTAATATCAAATACTTTATAATTCCATAAGTACACAGTTTAAAAAGAAAGCACAGTGAGGACAATATATTCACTCTGTGTTTCTGTTGCATGACGTTCTTAAGTGTGTGGAAAGACTGAGATCAACACCAGAATTGTTGGAGGACAGTATTCCCTTCTTGGTAACTGGCCCTGGCAGGTCGGTCTGGTCACAAACGGGGGTGGGTTGTGTGGAGGATCCCTCATTAACAGGGAATGGGTCCTGACTGCTGCTAGCTGTTTTCAAAGGTGAGCAGTTACAACATCAATTGTCTTAAAATGTTTGGCAATGAACAAATTAAATAGCTAAACACAAACAGTGTTGAAAGTGGTTCATTCAAATTCAACACAAAATACAACGTTTAATGACTACTGCAGTTTCAAAATAATGTAACCCCAAGCCAAAGCAGGGAGTGTTTCTAAAGACACAGACAGAAGCATAGTTTGCAAATTCAAAGAAGGGACAGTGACTATGCCACCTGGACATGGTAGAAAAAGTTAAAAACCCTTTTAGTGACTACAAAATATTTGCAACGAGACTTGCAGAAAATGGGCACTGAGATTTCAGTTTGCATTGTAGGTTTCCATGTCAGGACTCCAATATGTACACCACAACTGAACCATAAGTTCTGTGGAAATTTTTAGGCCTATAGATGATCCGTATGTCTGGAGGAGGAAGAATGAGGCAGCCTATAGTGCAGCATGGTGATAGCATCCAGTGATGTAATTTCTTTATTAAATTATTTGATCTAAATTCATACTTTTTCTTAATTTGCTGAGATTCTTACTCAGCAAATTATTATAATAAAATAATATTTTCTTCAATAAAAAATGTATAAAAAGACACTCTGCATCCCCCTCACTATTTTCACCACCAGCAACCCTAACCAACCAAGGATGAGTGCACAAACTTGCGTTATACTAGAAAACCGAACAGTCCCACTTGAACACCAGCACTCTGAGAGCGAAGTGCTCTGCTGAGATAATAAGGTTCTATGAGATATGATGCAGAGCCTTTAACTATCAAGCTCCTCTCCTGTGGAACCAGCTTCTAATCCAAGTTCGGGAGCCAGGAGGCCTCCCACATTATACTTAGCTCCTCTCTCTCTCTGTTCACTCAATATGTTTATTATGCTTTCTGCAGCTTTTTTTTTACATCCTACATACCTACAGTACATTATAATCTGGATATCAATCAAATTACAAATGGTCTAATCTAAGACAATAATTTATGTAGTTAAGAGTTACTAACAACATAAATATACTATATATATATATATATACTGTATATATATATGGAATGATTGTGGTCTTAATGTGTTTGGGAAAGAGCTCTTGACATGACTTTTTATGTCTTTTGTTTTATCTTTCAGCAACAGCATAGGTCATACGTATGTGATTTTAAGTGTCCAGAGTTCATATGTATCAATCCCCTTCCAGTATCTGATGGGAACAAAGCTCATTAAACATCCCAAATATGTGGCCCGTACTGGTGAAAATGATATCTCTCTTGTGAAACTCTCCTCACCTGTGACGTTCACCAACTACCTTCTGCCCGTCTGTCTGGCAGCTTCAGACAGCACCTTCTACAATGGCACCAACACCTGGGTCACCGGGTTAGGTGATCCTGGTAGTGAAGGAGGTGAGTTGTATATTAATTCATTACATTAGCGCCAAAATGACAGCAAAGAGTCATCTCAAGACCTTTTTTTCTTTTCAAGGCAATTGAGCCTGATTTATTGTAAGGGGACAAATACATTATCAAATACAAAATTGTGTACAGTGTAATTCTTTCTCTTCTTTTTTTATATCAGTCTGTGTAGTTTCTTCTCACATTATTTATTTTGCACATGTCTACACTTCTTTGGGGTTCAGGTTTTCTTGAGATATAGCAGTTATACCTGTGGAGTGTGTCATTTGTAACTTTAGTGTATCCATCCATAACATATTTAATTTGTTATTAAACTGTATGTGTATCTTTAGAGACCTTTCTTAACCCATACATCCTAAGGGAAGTTCAACTGCCAGTTCTTGGGAACAGACAGTGTAACTGTGACTATGGAGTGGGATCAATCACAGACAACATGATGTGTGCTGGGTCACCTGCTGGAGGGAAGGGACCATGTCAGGTGATTATCAGTTTGTGTCAAATTTGACTTCTTTCAGATTTCAGATTTTTCCTAAACATTTTTCTCCACAAAGGGGGATGATGGAGGTCCACTGATGAGCAAACAGAATGGTCGCTGGATCCAGGGAGGAGTAATAGGTTTTGGAAATGATTGTGGTCAGAGTAATTTACCATCAGTCTACACCAGAGTGTCCCAGTACCAGTCCTGGATCAACAGTCAGATCACCAGTGACCCACCAGGCTTTGTTACCTTCACGTCCACTGGGACTGATGGTGACCTCAGTGTCAGCTGTCCAGGCCTACCTCCACCACCACTCCTGTCATGTCCAGGTCACATGGACAGATTATACACAATTCTCCACACTGTGTAACACCAGATTCATGTTATACCTTGTTGTCTGTGAAGATTCTCAGTAGTCTAGGTCATGGTTATCCCAAAAAAGGTTATTCAGTGGCAAATGGACTTGTTTGTTTCCTGTTGTGGTTAATCAATGAAGCTGTACAATAGGAAAACACATCTATAGTATGTGGCACAATCTAACTATATAACTAAAATTTACATCACTTTAAACAAAAATTTCCTCTCTCCAGCTGTGGTCTGTGGCCGAGCTCCGTTGAATTCTCATAATCAGGGAGGAAGCTCTGTGGTTTCAGCTGGTGTGTGGCCGTGGATGGTGAGTCTGCAGAACAATGGAAATCATGTGTGTGGAGGGACTCTGGTGGCTGTGGACTCTGTGCTGAGTGACGCCAAATGCTTCTCAAGGTGAGACACGTTTGGGATGGAACCATGCTTAGTGCTGTTTAATGTTGCTGTTCTACACTGGTGCTCCTGTTCTTAATTATTGTTTCTTCAAGCTGAATTATTAATCAAAGTTGGAAATAAATTGCTCAAAGAAATGTGTGCAGCACGTGCTGGTCTGAGCAAAGATAACTAGCAAAAGTATCCCACAGCTAAGTCCTGTGGTGAATAGGGTAACAAAGTGTCTTGCCCAAGCACACTTTAACATATGGCAAGAGGTACCAGGAATCATCCACTGATCTGACGATTGGCAGGTGACTACTGTACCTCCAGACCCACTGCAGTACTGCGGGAAGCTTCATGGGTACCGAATGATGTGCGCAAAAAGCCGAGTCCATCCCAGAGGAGTGTTATTAAGGCAGGAGTTACTTCTCAAAAGGGCAAAACTTTATCTGGGACCTGGTTGATAAACCTAAGCCATGTGGTATTTGGTATAACTTAATAAAGCTATAACTGATCCTCCCTGCAACTGGCTTGGACGGAACCAAATCTAGAACTTTCCTGCAGTTCTAGATTTGTTTGTAACACCTCAGTCTTACTTAAAATACTTTAATCCTGAAGATCAGAGGTTCTCAAACTATGGTACGAGTACCACTTGTGGTATGCAAGCTGCCTCTAGTGGTACGCAGGAACACCTAAAAGGTCTGACAAAAATTTAATAAAATTAAAGGCACAATACTACTATACTTTACAGGTGAACTGTCTCCACTCACAGGACAACGTCTGACCATCACACTTTTATACACTTTACATCTCCATAAACAATAATCCTGAACTTGGGACTTGCGCATGCAAGAAAATCTTCTAAACAGTTGACCTATCCAAGACAACACTCTGTCTGGTGAAGTTACATATTTGCGTGTGTGGGGGTGGTGCAATTAAAAACAAGCTTCAGAAAAACAAGCTTATCACCTGCTAAACAGCCTGGTAAACTGGTTAGATGGTTATAAAAGAGCAGCATGTTCTCCATGACTGATGACCTGAAATTAGAGGAAGGAGAAAATAAAGTGATCAGATAAGAAAACACAACTGGACTGTTTTTAAGATCCTGACCTGCAGAGTTTTCAGTCTGTGTGAGTTTATCCAGTTGAATAACCAGTTCTCTGTACTTCAGGTAACAACAGACTATTGTGCTGGTTATAATGAATCTTATGACAGAAAAGTCCACTGGCCTGGTCTGTTAGCTGTTAAGACTCGTGTCTGTTTTTACTCTTTGAGCCGCTCCACAGTCTGAACACTGAGTATCTGACAGACTGGAGGAAACAGTTGATGCAGTCCACAGCATTTTTTTACTATGATGTAAATTAAAAACACTTGTTAATGTCAAGCTGAAATTTAGAGAAACTGGTGACAAGGTTCTGCAGAAGGTACCAAACATTTTCTGAGCTTCTGTTTCTGTGGCAGCTTGATGCGTTTGGTTGTTTTCTTGTTTAGAGAGTAAAAGACTTATAATCATCAGCTCAACAGATGCAGTTGTTTGATCATCCTGAGTCAGAGCTCAGCCTCCAACATGCTGCTACTGTATGATTTAGATTTTTTCTTTAAAATAAAGTTTATTAAAGGAAGCAAACTTGAGTGTTTGTTTGACCTACTAATATATAAGATGATCAGATTAACCTGTAAACTAGTAGAAAAGTTGGTTCAACATGACTTTATGGACAAGTTGAAATATTATATTTGGGCAGTAAAGTCAAAAAAATGGAGGCGCCTTGTTATTTTGTACTGCACCAAACATATTAGTGAACGTTTGTTGGGTGAAGAGGGGCTGGGTGATACGAATTATTCAGCAAGGGAGTGGGTAACATTACCAGATGATTAAACATGCTACTATTCTACTGGGAAATGAAATGAATAAAAAAAATTTAACATGGTATTAACGTAAGATACTTTTTTATTAATTGGAATGATGTGAATATATTGGGGGGGTTATATTGGCTGGATCTGATTTTTGCGGAGGTCATGACTTCCGTAACCCCCGTGGAAATTACGCGTATGGAACAAACAATCTAATACACTGGGGAAGTGATCTGGTCTCATTGTGTGGACGATGCTCTCAGAGACTGAGTCACTGGTTTGATAGAGGAAACACTCACATGTCTTTGAACTCTGCAGCTTGGTGAAAGCTCCCAGATTCAGTGGGAACTAGAAAAGCAATCATC
>JAUYWH010000114.1:0-13460 GCA_034779795.1 Ctenopoma multispine
CAACTTCATTTTTCATTCAATTTCAACTCAATTTTACACATTGGTTAAACCTGATAGTTTGATTAAGTTCCAAGTACAATTGTTCTTTGGTCTTAATTAACTGAAACACTCTAATTAACTTTTTAAATAACTCATAAAATTGTGTTAAATAATAATAATTAATACTTTATTGATCCCCTTGGGGAACAACTTTGTGGACAGGCTACCCCCTATGGGTGTCAGGGTATTGGTGTTTTGTCCAAGGACACCTTGACATGTAACTTGGTGGGACGGGGAATCAAACTCGCTCGCGCTTGGCTTTGAAGACGACTGCTCTACCCACCAAGCTACCATGCCGCCCCTTTAAGTTATTTCAACTTTCAGTGGGTGTAACAAAATTCAATTTACCATGGTGCATTGTTTTTATAACAAAGACTCCCTTTATGTATCAAGAAACAAAAAAAAGCCTTCTACAGAAAACCCAAACACCCACAAATAGGCAAATAGACAAATAGGCCAAGTTCTGGTTATTCCAAAAGACCCACCATTACCAAAACTGTTTTTTAACATCTTCAAAAATACAATGATCGGAACATCTCACTTTTAAAATGTGGGATTTTTTAATGTAACAGCCATTAACATTTCTAACACTGTGCAAACATGGCTACAGTTCCATAATATGAATAACAGAACCATTTGAACAATGGAAATTCAGATAAAAAAAATCTGATTACAGGGATCTTCCTTTCTTACATTAGTCTGTTCCTTCGCAAAACAATCTAACAGAAATGCTTTACAATGCCTTGTAGTGTATCCGAGTACAAATAAGCTATAAAAGGAAGAAACAAAACAAAAGCAGGGTCTAAAAGTCTTTTTGGCTGATCCAGTGCTTAGAGCTTCAAACTGAGACTACCGAATCTCCATGAACAGTTTCTGCAGCGCATCAAAGGTGTATTTAAGCTCTATAGAATAGCTCAAGTTGAGAGTATGAAACAAGCCAAATAACAGAGCATACACATGTGCAACTGACTGCAACTCATTAAGGACTTCCACACCTTCCGAAACCTAGAAGAGAAGAGACTGCTGTGTTGTTATTGATGTCTGTTGTCCTTCAGGCTTGCCGTAGTTGTAGGAGGACACACAGGGGTTTATGGGGATTGGAGGAGGATCGAGCAATTTGAGTGACATCATGTAACCACGTGACATGATCACCTTTGATTTGAAGTACATATTTACTTAAGGACAAATAGTTGGTTTATTCCATAGTAAGTGATTTTTAATTTTAGGTAAAGTGAAACAAACAGGTTTAAACAAGAAATCACAATTTTAAATTGTAAAAAAATGAATTTTCAAGTCAATTACACGGATGCTTTTGAAAGAAAAAAAAGTCGCTGGAGGGGTCACTGTCATCAGCTTAGATCATGAACCTGGTGTTTAGTTTTGTAACCATGTGTGTTACCTTGTTTTATCTAGGTCATTATTTAAGTATTTGTTTGATATTTTTTATTTAATAGTAGTAATGGTTTTGTAGATTTTCATTCATTTTCATATAGAGAACATATTAATGAGGGACTGTTTATTTAAGTTCTTTAAGTGATCACTGTTCTTAAAGTTTATTTAAAAACAAAAATAATAAAGCAGTTGATGTGTTTACATTAAATGCATTTTATGTTGGTTTATTTTGTTAATTTTAGTGGTCTGTGACATTCAGTATCCATGTTAGTAATATATCACTTTGAATATTACGTGGAAATCAACCTCAGGAAACACTTGTAGATGAGTTTATCACCATGTCAGATTTAAAATAGATAAAGACATGCAAACAACACTGCTGTGTGGTTTTATGTATATACTGTTGAAATAAGTTTATAGTAGATATGTGAATGATCATTAATCAGTATTATTGACAGTATTAGAGGGCCCCATAATTCAAATTTTGCTTAGGGCCCCATGGAGACTTGGGCCAGCCCTGGTGGTGATGTCCAGGTGCAACTGCTTTAGAAGGTTTGTATCAGTGCTATGAAGAAGTACAGAAAGTACTGTATTCCCATTAAAATCTCCAAGAATACACCCGTATAACTGTAATATGTCTTTTTCCAGATATGAAAATAAAATGTATTATTTCTCTGCTTGGCCATCCATGATGAAAATAACTTCAAGCACCTAGTTATGTTATGTTATTTTAAATTAAAGCAATAACAATGACACACCACACACAACTTTACTAATTATAAATGTAAATTAAAGTATAATATAACATATTATGTAAAGCCATTTCTAAAAATTCTTCAATTATTTTACTTTTCCCACCAGCTCCAACTCAACTAACATTTCTGTTTAATATTGTGGGATTTATGAATTGTACTTTGTCTGAATAAAGTCCTGAATTATTAACCAGTCACATTTATGACTATTTCATATTTAATATTATCATACAAATGTGTTTTTTGAGCTATACCTGTACCTTTGCATAACTTCAGTAAGAAACATCAAGTCTATAAGATGAAGTCTTTATATTTATGTATTACAGTTTTTTACTTCCATCTAAAGTGGAACTCCACTAATGTTGTAATGTACTGAATACATACAATATAGTATATAAAATAGCCCTCCATAATTCTAGAACAACATATCCTTTGTCAAAAAAAACAGGTTTCTTTTCAGTACTAGCCAGTATGTGAATAAAAGTTATAGGAATCAATATAGCAGTGATAAACAAGAGTGAATAAAAATAACCTTAAAACAAAAAATATAACTTTTATTTGAAAAATTGTACATACTGTAAATTAAACATAAGACTGTGCATTTCAATATCTCAAATGTTATGTTGACGTGCTGTCATATTTTGTATAAATTACCTTAAATTAAACCAGATGATATGGTAAATCTCAAATAGTGAAGTTCAGAAACAAATGGATATGTGATGAGTTTTTGTCCAAACACCATGGATAACACTTAAAGCAACATACAGTTCCCACTTAAAAGGAAAGGTTTTATGATAAACGTGTGCAAGTTAAAAGTTTAGAATGTTTTTATGCCATGTAAACCCAGATACAATAAATAAAAGAGAAGATAACACATTTTGTAATAGATTTTAGGTGAGTAAAAGGATTGCAACAATTTTCAGATAAATGCACCACATTATTTAAAACAAGCTTAATCATGCAGCAAGACAATGATTGAAAACACTGCCTACTCAACATTGAACATCATCATATAGAAAAGGTAGAAGGTTTTACTGGCCAAGTTAGTCACCCCCAATGCATTGAGGTGTACAAACATCAAATAAAAAACAGAATAACAACTGAGATTCTGAACTCTTATGCATCTTTTTTTATCTTGAACCCAAATGGGTGATTTAAACTGTAAAACATGTTTTGATGTCACAACAATGTGGTACAGTTAGGTGTGGTATAAACAAAGGTATTGTGGTTTAAATGCTTAGCAACTTACCAGGAAGATGTGACTGCTCTATTTTAATTTGAACACACCTTGTTTTAGACACAGCTGGCTATTCTCAAGTGAAATGAAACTTGGCACAGAGGTACATTATGATGTAATTCATGTAGTGCACATGCTTTACAATGTTTTTGACAAATCATAATTATCTTTTTCAAAGTTTGGTTTCAAAGTTTTGGGGGGGCAGCTAAGGGGGCAGACCACACTCAGAGATACGGACAACTGCGCTCCATTGCCACCTGTCATCTGTGTAACAGTGGAAACAGTGTTTCCTATTAATATAAAGAAAACATGTATAAGGTGAAACGTAAAAAGAGGTCTTAAAAAAAATTTGATTAAAATAAAAAATAATGGGGATATGATTACAACCCTGTTTCCTAGACATTTGGGACAAAAAAAATAAATATGTAATGCATGAGTCCTGGCTACTGGATTTCTTTCTTGTTAGGTTGAAACGTTTCACTGCTCATCCAAGTATGTTCAACCTACCAAAAAAAGAAGTCCAGTTGCCATGAGTTTGAATTATTGTGAAGTATTCATTATAATTTAATTTCACATGTGTGGACTAGATTTAATGTCTGATCTGAATTCATACAAACATTTCACAAGGTCTGCTGTGACAGTGAGAACACTATTTTGGATTTACCTTTTGTATAAAAGAACATTTTTAACAATACAGAAAAACTCACATTGTGAAATATCTTTCAGGTGGTGTAAACATCAACATTTTTGCTTGGACAATTTACGTGATCGCTTTTATTTTGTAATTTCCTATTAAAACTGAAGTTCTATTTTGAAAGGACAGAACTTTACACTAAAAGTAAACAAGAGAGAAACGGGAAATGAGATCAAAAAAAGTAATTTAATAAAAGTGATTAACTTAGACAAAACTCTGCTTATATTTAACTCGATTTAAATACAGTCCTACGTGGTTTTAATTTGTTCTCTTGTCCTCTAGACGGCATCTCTGTGGTAGAATAAATGATAAATGATGATAAAGTAACGAGTCGAGTATCGTCATATGTAGCGGAGTAAGAGTTGCGTTTCTTCTTCAAAAATCTACTTAAGTAAAAGTAAAATGTTTGGTCCAGTAAAACTAGTCCTAGAAGTACAATTTTTCAAAAAGTTAATTAAGTAAATAAAGTAAGTGGAGCAAATGTAACTTGTTATACCTACCTTTTGGATTTGACAGTCATTGAATTAATTAAAAAAAGCACAAAGACAATTAAAAATTGTTGAAATGTGTTGAAAAATTAATACTCATTTTAAACTTGGTGCCAAAAAATGTTTTTAAAAACTTTGTGTTATTGAAATCTTTTAAATTTAATTTAAAAAGAGTTGGGAAGTTTTACTACTGTGTTGCATCACCTGTTCTTTTAACAAAACTTTGAAAGTGTTTGTGAAATATGAACAAATTGCTTTAGTTTTGACAAAAAAAGTTTTTTCCCCCCCATACTAGCTGCTCAACAATTTGGGGACCACTGGGTCAAAAGGTTTTCCAATGGCTGACAGGTCTGGCCAGCAGGTAGTCCACTTTAGCACCCAGAGTGTTTTACTGTCAAGTCAGCCGGTTGTAATCTGTGCAGAACGTGGTTTGGCACAGTTCTGCTGAAATAACAAAAGCTTTCTCTGAAAAAAGATTATTGTGTTATTGTTTTTGTTTATTCATTAGGTACTCCATTAGCTTCCACAACGGTGGTCACTAATCTTCCTGGCGACCTCAATTTCAAATTACACAGACAACATAATAAAAAATAATCTAAACATAGATTTCTTATACCATACAGATTTATACAATAAAGGAAAAATCTGATTTGAACCTAAAAATTGTTCAACATACTAAAATAGGACAGTGACCAAGATCAATAAAATAACAGCAATTGTACTATGGACATGATTAAATAAATAATAGCTAGTATGGTAAGTGTAAGGAATGTATTTAAGAGTTAAATTACCAGTAGATCAATATAGTTCAATATTTTAAAACTCAAACAACAAAAACAAATATTATCAATAAAAAAAACTATGAATACAGCAGTTAAATACTTTTAAAATACATTTTGATGTGTCTTTTGATAATAGGAATGATCTACATGAATGAATAACAATAAAGTAATTCATTTAGTGGATGCTCTAAATTGCTAATGGTAATTAGTTTTAGAGCGAGCTATGACTAAGTGATGATTATTAAAAAAATTTAGTTAATTATGTACATGATGTCTGTGAAGATTCTCAGTCATCCAGGTGAAGTTGTCTGAAGGTTGAGTCATGGTAACTGGTCTTCTTTCTTTAAGGTAGAGACATTTAATTCTGCATCCACAGAACTTTTTCAATCTGAGGGAAGTTGGCTAGTGATCAATGTGTATGTATATGTACATGATTTCGCTGAAAAAGGTATTGTCTAAATAGCAGTATATGTTGCTGTAAATGTCTATGCTATATATTGTATTGTTCAGCAATAATGGTGCCTTCACATATGTGTAAGTTACCCACACCATGCACACTAATGCACACCATCATGGATGCTGACTTTTGAAATGTATTTGGTAGAGCACAGAATTTGTGGTTCCATCAATTATGGCAAGTTGTCCAGGTTCTGAAGCTGCAAAGCAGCCTCAGACCATCACACTTCCACCACTATGTTTGACCGTGGCTATGATGTCCTTTTTATGAAATGCTGTGTTAGTTTTACACCGGACGTAACGGGGGGTACGCTTTCCCCCCAAAAAATCAGCTTTTGTCTCATTAATTGCTTCTGCAAATGACTAAATGACTAAATTAAAGTTGTGAATATTTTTGTAAATGTGAGATTTCAGTTACACTTTTATTTTTTTTCTCTCTAAAAATATTGTCATTATGGGTAATTGTGTATAAATTGATAAGAAAATTTTAAATTAGTTCCATTTCAAATTGACATCACAGTAATAGTTTAATTAGAATAGTAATGGATACTTTACTAATCCCCTTGGGGAAATACTCTGTGGAAAGGCTGCCGCTTTGTGGCACAAAGGTTTCGTGGTTGAGTGTCTTCTCTAGGGACACTTAGACGTGTGGGCAGGAATTAAGGGGGAACAAGGAAGCGAACCACCAACCCTGGGGTTCGTAGGCAGCCCTACCTCCTATGTTGATTGTGGCACAGTATACAAATCCTTTTAGATGAAACTGTATGAGCTTATGTTTATACTTTTTGTAGTTTTATTTTTAAATTTTTGTGACTTATGCATGTTTGAATTGTTTGTAGACCACATTTCATTACAATGAAACACAACAAATGAAGCATAAAAACACATAGACACACACAAATAAAACAGCTAACCTTAAACTGCATTAGTATTGGTTTCCAGAGGCCAGTGGATCAGAATGTGCGCACTTCATAGATGTAAACATGCCTACATATGCAAATATATGCATTTCTTTTTAATCAAATAATGGTTTTCGCAAAACTTGGAAATTGAAGTAAAATAAAATATATATATTTTTTAAAGTTGACTCTTTGCATTAAATAATCAATCAATGATATCCTGTAATATTGTATTAGAGGTTCTGATGAATTCACAGGGATTTGTGTTGTGATTTCATTGTTACAGTAAGTCAAAAGATCAAAATAAATTACAGTTAAGGTACATCAAAATAAAGAAATGGATTATTGCTAAACAGGATTCATCTCTTTCTGTTTACTGTTAGCTGCCACAGGTGTCTGGCAGACTATTTTCAGCAGTGTTACTAGTTTCTCAAAATAAATCCTATTTATTGTTGTCTTGATGCATGATCAATTTATTGTTTTGCCATTTACCAATATAAATGAATAACTAGTAGGGTTGACATTTTTTCTTTCTACTCTACTATATCACTAAAATGGCCAATCACCTGCATACAAGAGTGACTGCTTTTTCAGGGTGTTGTTCATCACTGGTATGAGGTGCTGACAGGTGTCAGTAAAGCAGGAAAAACTGGTTTCTGAGACACCTTTAGTTCAAGCCTTTCTTTTAAGTTTTCTTTATGTGTAACAGTGTATTGACGATTCACGCAGGTTGTTACAAGATTTTAAAAGGTGAGTGTAATTTTATCGCCTAAAATATTTACACCCTTTGAACCCATGTTAAGTACATTATCTTTCTGGTCAGATTAGGCCAAGATGCAGGATGTTTACCAACTGTTTTGTTAGATGAAAGTTGTATTCATGATCTGACTTGAATTTTAGTGTGTGTGTGTGTGTGAGAGAGAGAGAGTGTGTTTGTGTATCTGTAAAATCCTGTCTTACTCTTCCTGTTTTTTTTAGCAATGATACTTTTATAATCTGTATTTTCAATTGATCAAATATTTTTTACTACACTTCTCACAGTGATCAGAGACTTGTTTAAAAAACCTGCTGCTCACTTCACATGGGTAGGGCTGTTTTTGGGTACAAACAAGTAAAATGGTTGGCCAGGGCACCACCAGTTGAAATGGCACCTGGAGGAGGAGGAGTGAGAGATGCTTTGAAATTCATAACGTTCAATCTTTAAAAAACTGTTAAAAGCCTGTCACTGATCTTGAATGAATGCATTACATTGTTTATTCATCTAGGTTAAAGTCAAAATTTGTACTGATTGACATTGATAAAAAAAAAAAGACTTTTCCTATGATTCTGTAAGTGATTTTCTTCACGTTTTAATATGATTACTAATTTTTTCCATATGTGCTGAGATACTTTTCTGCATCCATGTTTCTGTTATTTTTGTCAACAGGCTTACTCTTAATATAAGTAAATGTTTGTCACTGGCCTCCAATATTTCTCTCCGGTACCATATCAATAGATTGCCTTTTATATCTGTTTCCATATGAGTCCATTTAGCATTTTACAGGACCAGAGTATGTGGGTAAATCTTTAACACGTTTCTCCACCAGTTCCTTCAGACCTGTTTCATTTAAAGTAATTTACACATATAAATAACCCAATGAAAGCTCAGTGCCAATATATAATAAAGATCTTTCCATTAGTCAAAAAGTGTTGCGAAATCTCTTGATTTTCACCACCCTGTTTAACCACCCTGTTGGCTGGTGAAGTAGTGACTTTAAGGTAATAAATGTTCTCCCATTGCTTAGTATCAAACAAATTCTTAGTATCAAACAAATTCTTTCTCCAAACTATCTGTTATAACTTGTTCTCTTTTAGTACAACACTCCGATTTTTTTTGTATTTAATAAATTTGATGCTACACCTGTAATGTATCATAACTGTTAAGAAGAACATTTATAAGAGGAAGTATCCATTGATTTAATCTTTGGGAGATTAGGACATACTAGCATAGTTTCTAACTTGTACATTGAAGAATGTCATATCTAGATAATTTTATTGTTTGTTTAAGTCTGGATCTTCAACCACTTGATAATATAGCCTAATTTATTTTTAAATTGTTTTGCAGAGTGTTGGTCATTGTTCAGAACTTCCGACTCAACTAAAAGAGAGAATAGGTTGTGTAAAAAAGAATCTAACTAATAATACATTTTCGTTTTAAGTGCAGGTCTCATACTAATAATACCTCCAGCCCAGTACAAATTGCCTTAAATGTGTGGAAAACAAACCCCTAATAATCATTAATCAGGTAAGTTTAGAACATAGCCAATTAAATTACTACAAAGCTACAAGTGACATATTAGATTTAAAAAAATAACCATGGCCCATAAGACCAGAATTCATTACAAACTTTCCCTAGTATATCAGCTTACTGCTATTATCTTGTGGTATTATACGTTTTATTTGGAGAACTAAATCACACTTTTCAGGTTGGTTTTCCCAGATATTTTTCTTAAGGTATGAAACTCTGAATTGCTAAAAAGAAAATGGAAGTGAGGTAGTCACAACATAAACGGTAGATAAAAGACAATCAGGGCAGATGCTTGCCTGCCGTATTAAAGACAACTTTTGATATATATCAAAGTATAAACAAAGGACAGCAGCAGCATTTTGCCTATTTTGCAGCCTATTAGCTACCTATTTGTCCCATATTAGGACAGCTAACACTAAAACCGTATGCGTCCGAATGTTTTGAAAATAACAGGAACTTTGAATCTTATGTCACTACATCAGTTCATACTCCGAAAGAAATACGATGATCAACTAAAACATGTAAACCAGGGTTTTTTCGATTGTCACATTTCTGAAGCACATGTAAATGTATCACATCTGATTATTACAATTACCTGATAATCCCTTGGTATTTTCATGTAAATGGGCCAAGTGATGATGTACACAAACTAGTTCATGGTGTACGAGAGACGGAGCAGCTGAGTGGAGTTGGAGTTTCATGTTGCAATGACAACTGCATTTAATAATTTTTGAAATCTTTTCAAAAACTAGTCTGTCTGAACTAGACACCGAAGTGCAATGTTGATAAGAGGAGTACTGATTTAATTACACTAGTGTAGGCTTCACCTACTATGACGCATGTCGTGTCAAAATGTCCCTAAATGACTGTCAAGCTGGATCAACCTGTCTAAGACTGTATAACATAAAATAAACATCAAGCATCCAGAAGCATCAAACATTGTTCATTGCATTTGACTGTGTGTATTTTTATTGCTGTGTCAAGAAAGACAATTAATGATACTTCAGATGTGCCATAAATCCACTATGTTAGTGTTCATTTGATTTTAACTTGCATCAATAAACTTCATTCTTGCCATGTATTTCTGTTTTGTACAAACATTATAACCATGGCCCATAAGACCAGAATTCATTACAAACTTTCCCTAGTATATCAGCTTACTGCTATTATCTTGTGGTATTATACGTTTTATTTGGAGAACTAAATCACACTTTTCAGGTTGGTTTTCCCAGATATTTAAAAAAAATTTTTACTTTTACTTTTTACTTCAGATGTGCCATAAATCCACTATGTTAGTGTTTATTTGATTTTAACTTGCATCAATAAACTTCATTCTTGCCATGTATTTCTGTTTTGTACAAACATTATCCTAACAATGCCATACTACTACACGGTTTTAAATGTAAGCCTTGTGTGCTATGAGCTGACGAAGAAACTCTAAACAGAAATGTGATAGTGAAAATATGAATTAAAATATGTGTTTGAGAATAATTTACAGATAATTTTGTAAGGCATTAGAAAGCATAAAGACTGTTGGGCTACAACCCTTAATAGGCAGACTCTGGCCTAGATTTGGAGAAAAATACTGTGAAAACTTTAGGCAAAAACTTGTGATTTTGGAGAGAGTCTGCATTTTCAATTATGAATATTGAATGAAATTAAAAAATTATGCTGTAGCAAACTCAATCACAGTGTCTTTATCTTGCTGTCATACCTTTTTCCCAAAGTTAAACATCTTTGATAGACACAACTAAACTAAACATACCTTTAAGATTTGTATTTGAGGGTTTAGAGGCTACTGCATGTAGTCTTCTGTATACATAGTACTATAATGTATAAAGTTGTTAAAAGGGATCATGATTTCACTAAAGAATAGTGAGTTTTGGGGAGAAATTGCAGAATATACAGAAAAATCACGGTACTGAATATATTGATTGAGAGGATGTATAAAAATGATATTTAAAGTTAGAAAATTAAGAAAATTCAAAATGTAATTTGCACTAGTTCATGCAATTTCCAAACTACATGTCCATGGAATACATGTACCGTTATTGTGGTTTATACAGTATAACAGAAAACACCTGATGCTGATTTTTGTGTTTGCTTTGTTACCAGCTATGCTTCCTACTCATGGACTACCACATGCCAATATGAACTTTGGATTTTTTATAAGCCTACTTGCAGGTGAGTCTGGTTACATAGCATCAATTGTAGCATAGCATAAAATACTATATATATATATATATATATATATATACATATATATATATAGGCCATCTGATGACAGAATAAACATCAAATTTATAGAATTGCTTAAAGATTATAGGAAGACATTAGCTTGTGTAGCACTTTAAAAGTGTTTTATGTATATTTCACAGTTTAGGATCTGTCCCTTTACAGAAGGGGAGGCTCCATCATGCAGTGTTTAACTTGACTTAACATACTAAAAGTAGAAGTGCTTGACTAACTAGCTAAAAATGCTCATTCACATCTTTTCTACATAATAAACACCCAAATACTTTCCACTCTATACTGTATATATTTCAATAACATGTCTGCATTATTTTTAATGCTAATATTATTATCTTTCATATATTTTTTCATTATATTTACTGAGGTGTTTTGAGATTAATTTAGAATAAATAATCATACTACTTTTTACTATGAACTAAACTAACATTTTAATATCTACAGTACTAGAGGTCACTGAACTTTCAACATCTCAACCACTGAATGGGCAACTTTTCTCTACAAATACCGTTACCACAACAGGGGTACCAATAGCTATCTCCAGCAGCCAAGAAGAAACTGCAGTTCCCTCTACAGTAGTCAATAATGTCTCCAGCCAAGCACTGACAATACAAGAGATTACTACCCCTTTACCAAATTTACCTGCAGTGGACACAACTGCCCCGGCTGACATCCCTTCAACATCTGTGCATGAAACTACCCCATCTGCACAAATTGTTGACTTATCCACAAACCTGTTTTTTACTGACAAGACATCCACATCTAAGGTCTTAGATGTCACGGATCAAAATACAGAAAACAGCATCCTACCTTTGTCACAAACTGAGTCAATATTACCAAGTACATCTACACAGACATTCCAAGGCATTACACAAGCAGAGCAACCTAATTTGTTGTCTATCAAATCTAGCAATGTATCCAACATTGTTACATCACTTACATCATCTCTAATCAACAAAGACATAAATTTGACTCTAAGCCCGCCTGCAACAGTTACGTCTGGAACAGCTGTAAAATCAAATCCAGCCCCTGTTGATACAACCTCTAAACCATCATCTTCAACATCTGGAGACACATCTGAAATTTTGTTTACAGTTAGTTCAAATATAACTACAACAACTCCACGTCAAGCACTTGCAACTACTGAATTACCAAGTGAATTGTCAACAAATAATCATATAACCATACCAGATTTTGCGTCTACACAATTGTCGACAACACAGCAACAAGATCTAGCAGCGTCAGTAGCAACAGAATTAACCACAACACCACCAAATACAGTTGTAACCACACCATCAACTCCTGTGACACAAGATACACTACCTGTAATGAAAGAAACTATATCACAAACAACACAAACCAGTACAACACCTGCAGGAACAGAATCTGCAACGTCACAAACATTACCATCAACAGAAGCACCTCCTACTAATATTTTAATAATAACTTCCAGTACAACATCAACACACAATGGATCCGTGACTATATCAACTCCGAGTACACAGTCTACGGAAGTACCAGTACAGAGATCAACAGAAATCACTGCTACAACCACACAATCAACTCTAGGACGAGTAGTATCTTCTGCAACTACTGAATTATCAAATGACATCTCAAACAGTACTCATGTAATTACAACAAATCTTGAAACGTCTACACAAATCTCTGGATCTATAACAACAGCAACAGCAACTCAATCCATGGCATCCAAACCTGAAGCAACTAAAGGAATAACACAGCCATTTGCCGAAACAGGAGTAATATCAGATTCAGGCGTATTCACAACTAATCAACAAGACAAAACATCTGCAGCAGTAGAATTAACCACAAAACCATTAAAGTTTACTTCTACACAAGCTGTATTTTCAGTAACATCACCACCACAAACTATGGCCGTTCAATCAACTACTACAACAACACAAAATACAGTTGCAACTATGTCGTCAACTGCTGTGAAACAAGATACAGCCCTTTTATCGACTAAATCTGTTATATCACAAACATCATCAACATTATCAGAAGAACCTCCCACAACTTTAAAACAAACTGTGGAAACAACCAGTAATAACATAACTTCAGCAACCACCACCACAACACAACTACAAAAAAATTCAGCAGCAACCACAACAACACAAACCAGTACAACACCTGCAGGAACAGAATCTGCAACGTCACAAACATTAC
>JAUYWH010000115.1:0-13456 GCA_034779795.1 Ctenopoma multispine
AACTACTGAGTATCTAAATGTCCCACTGATGACTGTTGCTGCTTATTACACTGATTATTTCTGGCCTGGTCCTTCTTCCTGATTGTATGACACAGTAACAGGCTGCATGGGATGTTCTCTGGATCTATACAGCTTAAGAAAAACTAACTGCTAATAATTTAATGTAGTTTATGTGTTGAAGCATTTTAACGAGCTCCCCCTGCGACGTGTTTTTCCATTGCATACTGTATATTGCAGGATGTAAACTCCATCACTACATCAGTCTCACAGACGGTGTAAAAGTTCCACACAACATGTTTGTCCATCATTTGCCGTCGGGCGCCTGCGCCTGCGTTAAGAAAAAGGGGAGGGGACGCTGCACAGCACACAGGACCTCTGCAGGCCGCAACACATGAGCTACAGGTGATCGGCTTTTGCGATCAACAATGAAACGCATTCATCGTCGATCACATACTTTTTCAGATTAACTTTTGCAGATACTGATCGGTGGCTGATCGATCGGAGCATCCGTAGTTTACTAAAATCGCTGTGATTACATCAGTAAATGAAACGAGAAAACTGTTGAGTGCAGAGTTGAAGCTGGTTTTTGGGGTTTGTGTCCGGGGTCTGACAGACACTGGTCCTGCTCCAGTCGGCTCTGTGCAGCAGACATGGACCAGTCCCCCACTGACTGAACAAATATAGTATTTTTAGTTGTTAATTATCTTGTGACTCGCTATGATTTTGACGACAGAGATTTGCTGCGTCCCCAAACTCTCCCGCTGTAGTGCGGCTCCTGAGGAACCTGCCACCGGCTCATTCGCATACTAACAGTGATTGGATGTTTAGGTGGGGGGAGGGGGAGTGGGCGATCTCTGCCGAGTGTTGTGCACGAACAGAGCACGGAGGGAAAGAGCGAACAAGAGATCAGAACCTCTTCTTATTTGTGCCTTTTCCATCTTTTGATTTAAGGGGGCAGGACGTTTGTTTAAGGGGGCAACGCCCCCTCTTGCCCCAGCGTAGAGCCGGGCCCGGTTGTAGATTGTATATTTTACTTTGGACACAAACTTTGTCAAGGAGGAATCAGTGAAACAGCGCCCCTGATGGTCACAGAAAACGGTGTAACACCTGAGTTAGTTACCTCACTTAAAGAACCCAGTTTATTTCCATAACAAACTATTATTCTCATCAACATATGTTTATGATTGTGAAACCTTTGTGAAAGACCTGATAATGATGATAATAATAATAATAAGTACAGCAGCTTTGTTCAGTGTCCAACAATCACACTTATTCTGTCATCAGCAAACCAGTTGTATGTTTCAGTCTGGTTTGCTGACGAATTTTCAGACTTTTCATCTTGTGATGTCTGGATGTCCTGCATTAAAAACAGTAAAAGAAAAAAGTCAAAAACAAGACTTGATTTTATTACTGGGAGCCCTTTAGGTTTAAGGTTTATTAAGTTATTGGTTATTAAGTGAAAGATATGTAGTAGCTGGCATTGCTAAGAACACAGCTGGGTTGATGGGATGGGATACATAGGCATAGGCGTATCGTTGGGGAAGTGATACGCCAAGACAAAGACCCACAATTACTTGATGATGTCAGTTGTTGTTACCCCTGGCTTTCATATGTTTCTCTGTGACCACCTATGTCTTTGCCCGCCTTCTCTGTTAAACAAGGGACTTTCAGTCAACTGCTTCACACCTCTTTAAACCAGTGGTCCTCTTAATCCAGGATCAAGTAGGTGTCCTCATTGTTGAGGGTCCTGTCTTCCTCAATGTGCACTGAATTCAGAAAGGCCAATCAATTCTCTATAACATCTTCTTGTGAAAACTTAATGTTTATGTCCACAGCTTTTTAAGGTCTAAAGAGAATTTTTTTTTTCGTAAATTAATCCTGAGCTTGTGGAAACAAGGACTTCACTTCCTTGTATCGGTCCAAAATGTCTGTATTAGAGACATGTTATGGATGTTATGTTTGGACTGGCTCTGTTTCGTTTTGATATATTTTAACTTATTAGAAAAAGAACATTAATAAATAGACACACATATGTTAATCATCTTCAGTGTGGAAATATACTGTAAAGTTCTGCAACTCACATATACCAAAGTGGACCATGTGCATCTTTACAGTACAAAATGTATTAAATAAATAATATAAAGAAAGAAAATATGATTGTATTACTGAATATAAAGTATGAGGACCGTTAGCTAGAAACTTCAAATTAAGGTCTTATTATTGATCTACAGTCGTGGTCAAAAGTTTTGAGAATGACACATGTCCCGATTTTTTGATGTCTGGGTGAGTTCAAGTAAAGCAATTCCATCAAGTCTAGACTTTTGATTACTCAAGTACTTTTATTACACACATGTGCGGGAGAGATGCGCTCACTACAGTCAGTGCAGTGTCTCTCTCTCAGAAGAATATGTCACACACAAGGTTATAAAGAACATCACACGCCCTCATTGTCACTATTGCTAAGCAGATTATGTCTGGCACCTTTCACCTGACATTTTAAAAACTGATACCCCCTATATTTTACAGAAGTACTTCTTTGTGGTTGTTTGCAGCTTCCTGTTTTTGCTGTTCTCGCCACACATGGATGGTCTCAGGATGCTTTACTGTTGGCATGACACAGGACTGGTGGTAGCGCTCACCTTTTCTTCTCCGGACAAGCCTTTTTCCAGATGCTCCAAACAATCAGAAAGAGGCTTCATCGGAGAATATGACTTTGCCCCAGTCCTCAGCAGTCCATTCACCATACTTTCTGCAGAAGATCAATCTGTCCCTGATGTTTTTTTGGGGAGAAGTGGATTCTTTGCTGCCCTTCTTGACACCAGGCCATCTTCCAAAAGTCTTAGCCTCACTGTGCGTGCAGATACGCTCACACCTGCCTGCTGCCATTCCTGAGCAAGCTCTGCACTGGTGGCACTCCGATCCCGCAGCTGAATCCTCTTTAGGAGACGATCCTGGCACTTGCTGGACTTTCTTGGACGCCCCGAAGCCTTCTTAACAAGAATTTAACCTCTTTCCTTGAAGTTCTTGATGATCCTATAAAATGTTGATTTAGGTGCAATCTTAGTAGCCACAATATCATTGCCTGTGAAGCCATTTTTTATGCAAAGCAATGATGGCTGCACACGTTTCTTTGCAGGTCACCATGGTTAACAATGGAAGAACATCGATTTCAAGTATCACTCTCCTTTTAACATGTCAAGTCTGCCATTCTAACCCAAGCAGCCTGACATAATGATCTCCAGCCTTGTGCTCGTCAACATTCTCACCGGAGTTAACGAGACGATTACTGAACTGATCTCAGCAGGTCCTTTAATGACAGCAATGAAATGCAGTGGAAAGTTAAAGTTACATTTTCATGGCAAAGAAGGACTATGCAATTCATCTAATCACTCTTCATAACATTCTGGAGTATATGAGAATTGCTATTGTAAAAACTTAAGCAGCAACTTTTCCAATTTCCAACATTTGTGTCATTCTCAAAACTTTTGGCCACAACTGTATATTGTTTGCTAAACCTTACCTGACATGATGCATCTCTCCAATTTCTGGGATCACACATTTTTTGATTTTTGATACATGTATTATTTTGTGTAATCAATCTTTTTATTTTATTTTATTTACAAAATGACAATTTTAAATATATATTTTCTAATTTATTTAATACAAGTAATGTGACCCCCTCCACCCTCTATAATTGTTGAGGCCATAATTGTAATCGAGAATGAAACTTGATTAATCAGACAGTTCTTCTTGAATACTTTAACCACTCATACTGTGTTTTTCTCTCTGCTTCAGACCAGATAAACATCACAGCTGAACATGGAGATACCGTCACTCTGCCATGTCGAGCTCCTGTCAACACCAACATCATAGCTGTGGAGTGGACCAGACCTGATCTGGAACCAGAATATGTCTTCTTCCATAGAGACAGTGTCTCTGATCCAGAAAACCAGAATGAATCTTTTAAGAACCGGGTGGAGCTGAAGGACGAACAGATGAAGGATGGAGACGTGTCTGTGATTCTGAAGAATGTGACGTTTAATGACACTGGGACATATGAGTGTCGTGTTGACCACAGGAAGAAACGCAGGAAGAGATCAATTATTGGTGATGATGGCCTCATCAACGTCATTAAGCTGACTGTTCTACCATCAGGTACGTTAGCGTGTGTGTGTGTGTGTGTTTTTCCTGGTTGTTGATGTAGATCAGATGTTGTTGTTTTCTAAAGATGTTGTTGATGAGACTTTGTAGAAACTGCTGCTATGAGTGATGTGATCAAAGTGCAGTAGATAATCATCTACTTCTTATTCTACAGGTCACAACAAAGGACATGTTGGACTGGTTGTTGGTCTGTCAGTTGTTGGGATTGTTGTTGCTGGTGTTGTTGGTTTTGTGATCTATAGAAAACTCGAAGGTCAAACAGAACAAATCTCATATTAACCATGTGCAGACAAACATCATATCTTCAGATGATGATGATGATGATGCATGCTCTGTGAGTCCTGCTGTTATTTGCTTAGAGACCAGTTTAACATGAAGAAACATCCAGACTGGAAACAGCAGACAGACGTCAGCTCAAACTGATGGTCAGTGTGTTGTTCTCAACATGTCGTGTTATCAGTTCATGTAGAGCTGCGGTTCTCCTCTCAAAGGTGAAGATCTGTTTGGAGAGGGAGTGGCTGACCTGTTTTAACAAGTCAGCTTGTCAGTACTTTATTCACTGTAAACGTGTAAATCTTGCTTTGTTCAATAAAGATTTACTTCATTAATGCTGAACATTTTTTTATTTCTTATTCAATAATAAGAACATTATTATTAAGACTGAATTGTTTTTATTATTATTATAACCTAATAATAATAACATTGATGATGATGATGAGCAGAGTTGATCTTTGTTTCACCAAAAATTGTCTGCTGCAAGTTTGATGTGATCTGGAATCAAAATCCAAAAGACTGATAAACACCAGCAAGGTTTAAAAAAGCTGCATTAAATAATAATGTGCAATACTTAAATTATTTTTTATTGATATTTTATAGTGATTTTTTTATACCACTATCATCTATTTTACTTCTACAGTGTTGTTAGTTGAGTAGGAATCTATCTATCTATCTTAAAGACATCATAACCTGCTGGGAGAAGACTAAAAAACTGAACATAACATCTCAGTGATGTAACAGGTAAGTAAGTAAAAGTGAGCTAAGTAATATCACATTCAACTAGAAAAGCTACTGATTCAATGTTTAAAAAAGGAGAAATATTAACTTTAAATACGAGTTTTTCATTTAACTGTCCCATTACCACCACCTGCTGGTATAAATGTCGTAACTACAAGATATAATATTATGACTTTTGAAACAGTTCTCAACAGTTGAAGATGCTGATGATGATGGGTCTTCAACATTAACCTTGTTTTATTCACTATAATGATTAAATCTGAAATAGTCCCACATGTGACTGACTTCTTCACCTGATATCAATAATCAATATATAATTACAATAAACAACAACAATTCACCTTTTATTTTTTAGATGTTTATCAGCCAGATTTAATTAATTAGACTTTTTCTTTGAGTAAAGTAAAGTTCCACTTTACAGAGCAGTTTTTCTTTAAATTAATAATTCATATGATCAGTGCTGGCTCTTGGCAAAGGTGAACAATATATTAAAAAGTGGGAGAAAGAGGGAGAAAGAAGCAGTGAAAGATCCCAAAGACTGTCTGCAGATTTATCAAGTGTGAAATATGGTCTCATCATGCATATTTAATACAGCAAATAAACCAACCTGATGGTGAACAGTTATTCAAAGTTTCTGTGTCTTTTATGAGATCTGAACCATATAACAATTGTTGTCACGTTGAACACGTCAAGTCTCTGCTGCAGTGTCATGTTTTGCTTTTACTATACAGTAACAGGTACATTTACTCTACACCTGTCCTGGACGGAGAAAATATTTGTTTATGGTGTCTGGTTTGCACATTCTGCTAATTATAATTAAGTGTAAAATTATTAAATAAAATTAGGGCTAGCCTTCGATTTAGGGGTTACGGTTAGTGATGACCAAAACGGGTTGGGCCGGCTCCGCATATGATAATAACCCCGGTTCCCTGGCTATGTGCCAGGTTATAGAGAACAAAGACACAGGACCTTTTTAAGTTAATGTTAGCATTAATTGTGATGGTTAAAGTTAGAGTGAAGATCAAGGAACATCAGTAAGAGTCCTCACAAGTTGTACTGTAGAACTGTAGTTGGGGTGTCTAAGCAACACCTCCAATTGAACTTATCCAAAACTGAAATTCTGATATTGATAGACACACACACATTCAAAAATTGTCTAGCACTTAACAATTGCTACACTGTAATCCCGGATTAGTTGAGTTTACTAGAAATCCGCGTGGAAACCCGTTCCCCTAAACCACTTTAGTTTTTACACATGCTAAAACTAAACAGGTTAAGTTGTATTGACATGGACAATCATTAGTCTTTACTAAAAATCATTAGTTAACTTAACTAATTTTCTTTGCAGCCCCAAGTTGTTTGAAATAACTATTTTAAGTTAAACTAACAAACATATTAGCACTACTTAAAATAATTTGTTAATATAAATAATGGGGTTTCATTAAATGTAATTCATACAATTCTGTTTTTGTAAAAAAAAGAAAACAAACATATTTAAATGTTCAGAAATTTTTTATTTCCACCAAAATAGTGCAAAATAACATGCTGTTGTCTTACAGTAATGCACAATTTCCGTCAATCAAAAGACAAGTAAACCCTTACCTGGTTTCAGTTCACTGTGACCCAACATGACAAGAACTTGTTGGATGAACTGGAATGTGAGTTTCATAGACTTGGGGTAGTGTAGAAGCAGTGTACATGAAAGTCCAAACAGAATGCACATGGCTTTTGGCAAGCCTTGAAGGTTGTTGATAACAATTAGTCCATCAGTGATGATCTTCAACAAGGCTGGACTGAGATGCAGGGAAGATGAGGGTGCAGCATTTTCGGACTCAACCAGGAGGACCCCAACATCCACGTGGTGAAGGGAGGCATCTTCATCAGTCCTTAAACAATAACATATGAGCACAATCATTAACTTCTCATTAGATGACCATCAATTATATTTCAGAATGTAGCATATCATGGGAGAGTCACTGTCAGAGGGGATTAGACAAAATGTTGGAATGAGATGTTGCTAATAATGCTGTCTGGTAAAGGGAAGTAGATTACTATGTGAATATGTGTTATTAACACCTCACAAATGACATGAAATGCAATGAATAAGAAAAATCATTAGGGTGTGAGCATGATATTGCCATGAGCTGAAACACCTAATCATCGAACAGCAACATGCTGTATGTGTATTATAATCTGACAGGTCCATTTTTCAAATGTTTTTGTGTAAGTAATACTGGGCTCACATCACAGACAGTAATAACAACATATTGGTGAAAATTCAAGATTATGTTATAATGGTAGATACCATATAAAAAGATAAGGAGTAACTTACAAAGACTGATCTGTAGAAGTCTGCTGGCTGGTCACCAAGAAGAACAGGAAGTCCTGTCAGCGCAAGTGTCCGAAGATCAGTTGGCTCTTTGAGGAAGTAAGATGAAAACCCAAATTACACAACAGATAATGCTAAAAGGAGCAATTTTAAATTTGATATATCCCATCCAATACTACAGCACTTTATGCCATGTGAAGTTGTGAAAAAATGCATATGCATAATAGCTAAACACAAACCTTGAAATGAAAGTTGTGAACAGCTGCCCAGACCAGGACTGTGCTCCATGCACACCTGAAACACAGAGAATACATTTGTCAGATATCAGATAACAGAAAAGGAGCGAGCGTTTAGCTCTAGCTGCAGTCAAAATGAACCTGATTCTGACCGTAACATTGCTAATGAAGCGTCTAAAAAACAGCCAAGTAATGTAGTCGATAAATTCCGAATCATCATGTTAACACCAAACTAATATCACCATAGTATCCCTGCTAATGGTCACATCACCTATTACCTATTTGATGATTCAAATACGGATAAACCACGTTAGCCCGCTAGCTTGCTGTTAGCGATAGCTACAAGCTAGCGCCTTATTGTTATATTATTAACACTAACTGAACTGACAGGTAACAGTCTTCTTAACACTTAGCTGAGGTTAGCATTGATCTAAGTCCTTATCTGAACTGATCAGTTCAGTAACACTCACCAGCAGCATTATTGCATGTTGAAAAGTAATACAAACAACTGATTCTGGTTTAGTTATTAGACTCTATTTGTACAAAACACAAAATAATAATTAATCACTACTAAATAGTTTATGTTCAAACAAAGTCTGGGTTTACAGTGTAGTATGTTCTTTATCTTGATAAGTTTAATTCAGATTAACTCAGAATTAGAGAAACCAAATGGTAATTGCTGGTGTCTTCTCCTTGTAAGTCGCTTTGGATAAAAGCGTCTGCCAAGTAAAGTAAAGTAAAAGTGACACAGGTCTGTAAGAATCTGGTTTAACAGGGATCTGAATGTGACAGTTTTACATGTTGGGACTGATGTGATCTTCACACTGATCCACTGAAGTTTCATCTTCTTTTTTATGTGCAGACAAACAGATGCAGTGAAAATGTTAGTTACATGTGAAAAATCACTGAAGGAGGCTTCAGTTCTGCTTCTTCTCTTTCTGTAATCTATACCTGAGCTGCTGTTACTCAGTGTCTGTGTGACGGACACAGCAAAGATTTTAAACCTTTGTTCACATGATTAAAAAATTTCTGTGTGGGAGTCTTATCCTGAAATAAGTTGTTTATTTCCTGAAATAAGTTTTTTTTTAAACACTGATCTGATTTCTATTTAGAGTTTTACAGAGGTTTAATCTTTGTATTTACCTTAATTTTAATTTAACTCAGCCATGGGGGGCCACAAGACATAGTACTCCTAGGCCCTGTACCAAGCCTGGATAAGTGGAAAGTGTTGCATCAAAAATCTTTGAAACGTGGATCATAAAGAATGTGATTCCTGTACTGGATCAGTTGTGGTCTGGGATAATAATAACTTTGGTGCTGTTGGCCAACAAGGTGCTGGTGGAAACTGTACTACTGCCAAAGACAAGGGAAGATGGTTTGTGTCGGAGCAGAGGATCCTCTGTGGTGATCACTAAAGGGAGAAGTTGAAGTTAAAGATTCACTTTTATTTAATCTCAGCTCTGCTTTCAGTCAAATAACATCATCACATGCAGCGCTCTGATAATATGTTGAACATGATGGTAAGATGAAATAAGGGGCGGCATGATAGCTCAGTGGGTAGGGCAGTCGTCTTCAAACCCAAGTGTGACCGGTTTGATTCCTAGACTCAGCAAGCTAAATGCTGAGGTGTCACGACACTTGGCGCTTCACAGAGGCAGCCTGTCCACAAGGAATTTCCCCAAGGGTATCAATAAAGTATCAATTATTATTATTATTATTAAAGTGATGAAGTCCTGCTGTGATCATAGTATCATCAAGCAGCAGCCAGAGGTTTCTGAAAGACACTGAAACATTGTGCACTAATAACAATCACAGCCAGAGGGAGACAGTCTGTGAAGGAGTTTGTTATGAATGATGGTGAAGGCCAAAGTCAAACTTTCTACTGGTTGCAGCTTCTAAACTATTCTCTTGTCAGATCCTCCACTCACAGTGAAAGTTAATACAAACTTCTTTCTCTGCATAAATTAAAGCATTTTCATCAGTTGTATCTTTGGTGTCTGCCTCCTGTCATCATCAGTTATTAGCAGAGCTGCAGGAGAAAAACAGTTTATTCTAGAAAAAGCTGGAAGATGCTGATGAATGGTAAAACATGGAGGCTGCTGGATACTGATCACTGAGAAAATGTATCTTAGCTAGTATAACAATGATTTGTTATTAACAAGTCCAAACTGGATCTTGATCCCTTTAAGTAACACATGTATTAACCTGCTGGTTCAGGAGACTCTAAAATATTCTTTATCAGAATAAACCAGTTTTTACAGGAAAAACAAACCAACCTGGCAACAATTTACAGACCTGTGAGAAACTAATGTGATAAGTTTCCTGTAAAAACTAGGACGTCATGATATTCTGTGTGTGATGTTTAAACAGCATCTTAACAGAGAGAATAAACTTTACAGCCCAAATATTCTCAGTGATTCACTGATTAAAGATTCAAAGACATAAAACACTTACACTGGAGTCTTTTCTGAGGATAATGAAAAACTAAGGGAAGTTATTGTAGAAGTCTTAAGTTGTTGGACTGAATGTGAGAATGTGAAGGTCTTGTTCACTGAAGAGTAGAAGACGTCTGGTCCTGGTGGAAACAAACGATATGAGAAACTGCTGTAGAGAAAGATTTTGTACATGTACATGTCTGACTTTGCATCTGCACTCAGCAGGAAGTGCGTTACTGAGAAACCAACATCTGAGTCAGCGAAGACAGTTCAACAGTGTCAAACTAACGTCTTCTTCCACTTTGTGGTCAACATATATATGTTCAAGGTTACATATATATATTTACACAGAAATTATTTGTACCCCTGCTGATTTTGTAAGTTCGCCCGCTAACAAAGAAATGAGTATAAGTATAAAGTAATATTATAAGTAATAAGTATTCGATTGCCTATCAATCATCTATCAATCAAGATATCTGGCTCCCAGGTGTATTTGAAGGGTATTTAAAGGATATGTCTTGGTCAAAGACGTCTTGAAGATTTATCACAGTATTGCTAGAGGCCAACGAGTTATGTTTATACCGTTACATTTACTTAAGTAACTTTTATTTCTAAATGTACTTCTAGGCGTAGTTTTACTGCACCATACGTTTTACTTTTACTTAAGTAGTTTTATGAACGTACCACAGTTAGAGAATCACTGGTCTACAGGAAAGAAGCAGTCAAAGCAAGACAGGTCTTACAAACAAATCTATAGCTCTTGGTCAAGTGAGTCAATCCATGTCAATTGCAGGATTAGGGTTGGGTTTTTTTCCCCTAATAGTTATAATTTTATTTGTTAAGAAATTTGTCATTACAGCTGAGATTTAAGGGAATTGTAGGTTCAACAGAGCTGTGAGTCACACGCTCACACACAGAGAGTTACCACGTGACAGACATCTTCTTACTAACCTTTACCACTTCCAGCTCACTGTGCTCGTGCTGCAGAGAAATCACTGTGTCCTTCTTCCACACATCACCTTTCTATAACTAACCAGATCTAATCTTCATGACAATACAATTGTTTTTCAATTTTATCAACCCTGAGTTTAAAACAAAAAACTTTAAAACAACTTCCTCACTTTGCCTTTGTGTGATATGAGATATTTTTGCCTCCATTAATAAATCTAATCTGCAATAACAAACATGGTAAAATATATTTTATATAACATTACGTGACTGTTTTTCTCACATTTTACAAGGTGGCGTGAATATTTTGTACATACAGACAAATGCACAGGAAACAAGTGGTAAACACCTTTACACTGAGGAAGAGCAAGTGACACTGAAGGTACTTTCTACATTTTCCAAATTACAGAGTATCAGTAGATTCATATTTTATTGTAAATTCACTATATATCATGGGTAGGACCAAATGGCTGTTACTTATGAGTTTAGCTTAAATGAGACAATACAATGAACATGAAATTTAAACTACATTTTCCAAAAATGGGATCAATCATTAATGACACTTTTATGATAATTTTACAGTTCCGTCATTTCAAAAATATAACATTAAGTTATAAAACTAAACTAAGTCACGTCCTTCTCAAAATGTTGTATTTCCAGCAAAAACAATATAAAAAGAAATTAACCTGTATTAACATAAAGGTTAACGTGATGTGAGGAGCTGTGTAGATCAGAAACAGGCAGCAGGTTTTCATCACTTGTTGGACTGAAGGTGTGAGGGTGTGAAGCTGTAGTTCACTTAAGAGTAGACAACATGTGGTTCTGGTGGAAACTCTGAACACAAACACACACAGTTCAAACAGCATGAGAAACTGCTGTAGAGAAAGATTTTCTACATGTGTTTGATTTCTTCTCCTCTTCACAGCAAGAAGTGTGTTTTTGAGAGTCTAACATCTGAGTCAGTAAAGACAACATGACACTGTCAGAATCTTTGTACCTGTTCTCCTGTTTGCATGTTTGATGACTATTTCTCCATAAGTGACGTCTGCTGTTTTCACTGTTGAATAAACTACAGCAGTCTCTGTAAAATAAAATATATAATATACATTACAAATACTTCAACAGATACCATTATTGTACTACAAATGTAAGCAGTAGTAATATTACTACTGCTGTGACAACAGTTATTTTTAAACCTCTGCAGTGTGTGACAGTAAATACCTGTTATTTATCACAGTTTCTTTATTCTTCTAAAACACACTGTGACACATTTCACCACAATGCAACACAACATGCAACGTGTCAACAGCTAAAGCAGAAACCACTATAGTGAGAAACCTGACCAACTTAACTTGCACCAACATGATGAATTTTAAGCAGAAGCAGATATACTAAATTGTTTCATAGAACCATATTGACCTGAAATAAAGCACAATCCAAACTCAAGTCAAAACTCCCTCATTGTAAGTGTTCTGTGTGTGTACATCAATCGTTTAGCAATTTGTGTAACCAGTGTACTAAGTCAGGAGCAATGTGATTCTTATTTAATTATTAGTAATTAGTAATTACATGAGGGTACAAACAAAGAGCTAGTAAAGAGTAGATAATCATGACTTATATAACACATAAAGCACAACAATAAAAAAGTACTGTACCTCTGTCTCGTCTGTTTGACTGTTTTTGTTGTTTACGTAATATCTTGACATCACTGTACATGATGTCATCTTCTTCAACTTTTGATTCATCAACAAAAAACAAAATGAACAACAGAATAATTTAGACAGACATTAAACTTCAGAAAACTAAAAGTTATTGAAATGTAAATATATACAAATATGTACAAATTTAACAAACCTTGAAACTTTGTACATTAAAAGAAATAGAATTAAAACAGACATTTAATAAGAATCAAATGTGGAACAGGAGAGTTAATAAGTGAACATAAAAAATGAGACCTATGTGTAAAGTGAGTCAATATCTCACCTTTATGTTTCCTCTGAACAAACTGCCTCCAAAGTAGAACCAGTGACATGAGGAGAACCAGAAAACAGACAGATACAACAGGAACCAACATGAAGAGAAGTTTAGAAGAGGATAAACCAGGAGAGATGGATGAACCAGGAGGAGGAGAGGAGGAATGAGACGTACTGGGCACAATGGGAGCCGTGGTGGTCGGTTTCTCTGATTAATATGAAACAAAACAATAATTAAACTTTAGTCACATTATAAACACAGAAGGTGAAGAATCATCTTTAACCTCCTCACCTGTGACGTAGATCCAGCTGGGTGGAGACTCTCCACGACTGCTGATGTTACACTTGTAGAGGCCTTCA
>JAUYWH010000116.1:0-13455 GCA_034779795.1 Ctenopoma multispine
TGGGAAGGGATGACTGAATTGTCTATATCCAAAAACTGACAGCAAGGGTTAGACTTAGCACACAATCAACATAAGCAGGTTCAGGTTTATCCCTAATAAACAGTTTATAGACTCAGCTCAAATCCCCGCTGCAGCCAGCTGACAACTAATTTTCAGAAACTCTACCTTCACACTGACAGTGATTCCTCTGGTGTTTGCAAGTGCAAAAAAGCTTGTGGGTTCAAATCCCAGCAGGGTCTCAATCAGATGACTGTCCTTTGTTTGTACTTACAGTAAGGATCTGCCAAAAGACATACATGCTGTATGTACACTTTCAAAATACAGTTTCATTTTCAGAAAATAATATGACTTTCTTCTTTGTCAGCCCAAATCAAGCAGTTGGTGAAACTTAATGAAGGCGATGCGTGACACACTCACTTGTTCCACTCTTTGAGAACTTCATCATTTCACGTAATAAAAGACAACTCAGACGTTAGAACAGATGTTCCCCTGAAATGCAGCATTTCAAATAACTGACACAGGTGGTGAGGGCTTAAGAGGGAGTAAGTTTAAAACTAAAATGCATCTGTTTGTAATATCAGAATATTATCTAAATCCTCTTCGAAACAAGTATTTTGAACAACAAAACTCTTCTTGCTTTCCACCAAATGTTTTGCTCGTTCTCATTTTATGTCTTTGGTTCTACAACTAACTCCTGCGTTATTACCTCTAGTGAGAGTTTAAAAGTGCCGAGTTCAGTGCATTATTTATACATTTGATTAAACCTAATATTGAACTAGAAGAGAACATGTGGCAAGCATGGTGTAAAAGAAAAGACGACGTGACGGCCAAGGCGATGATGATGCAAAAACCCTGCAAGTTAAGGAGAAGTAAAGGCCGCCGATAGTTAAAAGTAATTGAGCTGGATGATTTGATTAACGTTCCAGGACAGCATGCAAACTCTCATTTCCTGCTGTTTGGGTCCATGCAGTAGTTGAATAGTTAATTATATCTCCATTAGGAAGTTATCTGCTGGAGTGCTTTTGTGTCTTATTGCACTATTTTGTTTTTAAAGCCGATAAGCCTGTTTCTTTTGATTACTATTGTGTGCCCTGAGGTGTCATTTTTTTGCCCATTGTGTATTTAAACATAAATGCTGCTTTGTTTATTAGTGTGAAATAATTGTTATTGGTTAAAAACAATGCCTAGTTTCCCGCAGCCATTAGGCTATTCTTTGTTTTTACTATGATGCTCAACAGCATAAAATGTGCAGGATAATGAATAGGTCTACCTTGTCTTATTCAAGAGTAATTGTGCTGTTGAGGCTAATTGCTATATTCTTTGCTGAATGTTTGCTGTGTCTGACCATTACAGAAAAACCATCCACTAGTAATCTTCCTCAAATACAGTGTACCGTTCTAGCAGAAATAAATCTGAGACGAGTGTCTTTCATTGGAGTAGAGAGAAAACTGTGCCTTTCTGCTATGATGTTAATATGTAAAAAATTATAGCTTGTTAAAATTGTTCATCAGTGCTTCATGGAAACAACATCTGCAGGGATAAATAGAAAATGAGAGACCTCTAAGATGATCTCATAAGTCAGCAATGAGTCATCGACGTTACGAATTCTGCACCACAGAAGTAACTTTATTCATTCCTGTAACATGTTTGCATTTAGATATAAATATTTAATAATGGTGCCTAACATTTTGTCTCTTCACAAAACAAAACAGGTGTACTTTCAGTTGCAGGTCTTCTGGCCAGGAGGGATTTTGTTTCCATTGTTTTATCCGAGTCTTTTTTATAATTACTTGTATAACTAAACGAACACAATAATCCTTCAACATAAAGAAAACAAATCATGTTAATCGATGTACATATCAAGATCAAAAAAGCATAGGCAGAAGCCAAGGATAGTGTGCCTACCCAAATGTTTCCATGTTCTTAATTAGATTGTGTTGAGGAAGTGTGATAAAACTAACAATAAATAAACACTGTACAAGTAAATCATTTATCAAGATGCAATTCAATCCTTCACTGAGAAACACACATACCCAAAAGACATTATCTTTAACAATCACTAAACAGTCAATTATCATATTATACCACTTTATACCATGCTATAATCTTTCTTTTTAAATTGATGTACTTCCCCGCATAAGGTTATGTCATTCTTTTTTTATTTTCTAAACTAACCTCAACTGCTGCGTCACACATATTTGTTACATTAGCTCTGACTTTATGCTAAACACATCAGATAAAAGGCAGAAAGTGGCAGAATTAAGAGTGCGAACTGGTCTAAATCATTTATTCGTGATTTATTGTGTGATTTTCATTTGTTGTGGACAGTACTACGAAGACGTTGGGGGAAGAGTAAGCATGTTCCGTGATGCAGCAGAAAAATATGAAAGTGTGTTTTGCTTTGCATTCTGAGTACATGCGCATCTAAAGTTGTCTATATCATAGTGTTGGGCAATTAGTCATTAGCTGATCGTAGCTATAATTTTCTCTTTGAAAATATTAGCATCATCTCAGATAAACTTCCGCAAGTAATGGAGCTCTGCTTTAAGAAATGAAAAGACCTTATTTTATGAAGGCAATTAAGAGCATCTGCACCTTGTAGAAATGTGATGCTGGGCTTTCTAAGCCCTGCGTGTCATGGATGCTTTAGTCCGTAACTCATTTATATCCAACTGCATCTGTCCTCATAGATGCTTTTTCTCTCTCTTGCATTTTATTCCTTCTAGTCTCTCTATTCAGTCTCCATCTCCCTCTCTTTATCCCCTTCTGTTTACTCTTTCCCATCATTATCATCTCCATCTCATCTCCCTCTCTCCATCTGTCCCCTTCTTATGAAATAAAATATGAATCCATTATTCATTCATTCAAACATATCTATCATCGCCGCATGCTGCACTGTGCCCCTTATCTGCAAAGCTTTTTCTTATTGTGCTTCAGTTATTCACGACTTGTACGGTCCCATCTGAAAACACTGCAACACTGGGGAGTGTTTTTTAGCGGTGCAAGCACAGACAAGAGTGGTTCGTGAGGCAGTAAAAATCCCTTTAGGGGATTCTCCTGTCATAACAATAGCAGTGGCAGCTTAAAATAACAGTAGTTTGTGTGGAGGGTTTATATAAAGCAATAAAACATTGGAACTTGCACAGCACATAAATACTGAATAATTTGTGTGGTAAAGGAGCAGGTGGTGCCATGAGGGAGGTCATGTTATCGACTGTGTCATGTATATCTTTATCATAGCCTGTGTACATCTCCTTATATTGTTTGAATTTGACCACAACAAACAAACACAGCTACTACAGAAGAAATATAGGAACAAGCAGGCTCACTTTCCTATCAGAAACACCTGAAATATTCATGTACAGGCCTGACTGAGAGACTGATCCTAGCCGAGCACGTCCTCTTTGTTTCCAAGGAATTCTTGGCTGTAGGTCAGCGCTTGTCAGACTGACAGTTTCCAGGTGAAAAAACAATCTGGCTGCACTCTCCAGGTTCCATAAGCTAAACATCTGGTAATCAGCAAACTGCTCCATCCACTGTCCACTTCCACGTTTCCCACCATGAACCTCCAGCACCGCTTTTGCCGCATAATTAATCCGTTTGTCAGAAAGGTTCTTCAAAAGGGAAATCCAAATTAATACAAGCAGACAGGAGGTCGCGGCTGCAGTAACACGTGTCCTTTTGTCTCCGTGCAGAATGTTGGAGGACGACCTGAAGATCAGCAGCGATGAGGAAGAGGCCGAACAACAGGTGAGCTCCCTCTGCAGTCCATCCGGTCACTCATGTCCTGTATATACACGTATGACCCTAAACTGATGTACCTCTAAAGTGACCCAACATAAACATGACATGACGTTTAAAGCTGCTTTGAACTCCAGCCAAAAAGTAAATCTACATTGCATCTGCTTAGATTAAACTGCAGTGGCTGACCCCCTGGATTCACCACCCCCCTCACCCACCCACCTCTAAACTTTACTTGGAGCCTCTTTATCCATTTAGTGTGACACAGACAAACACTCAAAATACAGCAAAGAAACAAAGTCCTTTAACTGCAACTATAAATTCAGGCTAAAAATAACTGTTAAATGTTTAATGAACTGATGTCATAGAAAGGTTTAACATATACAGCAACAGCTGGAGTTTCACTGTATAAACACTTGCACAAGTACCTCTCAACCACACATCAGTTCTAGGAAATATCTGGAGTTTACAGTAGCGGGTTAATGTGTTTATACAGTATATGGGACCAAACACAACTTAAAAAGACTAAACTCAGCTAATCTTTACAATTGTTTCTGTTCTAATTCCCAAGCACCAACCATAGGAATCCGTGGACATTCAAAGTAATAGTTGTGTATGTGTTGCAAAGAGTAATGACTTATTATTACTATGCATACAATAGTTTCACCATGTAAGGTATAAGAACCACAAACAGTTTCTATTCATCTGTCACTTGAAATTTAAAGTGATTTTCTGCACTAGTCTCATTTCTATCATGGAGGAATTGTATGGTATTTTCAGAATTTCTGAATTTCTTGCCTGTGCTTCCAGAGCGACCAAATAAACATTGTGTTGAGATTATTTTTATAAAATAATTAAATTAATACTATTATTTCCTTTAAATAATTAATTCAAATAAAGTTTTAAAATGTAAACATGGAATTAACTTTAAAAAGACTATTTCTTTTTTAGTTTTTTTGCATCTTGTTGTAGTTGTTTGTACTGCTCATAAGTTGATCATGTTATTTACTTAGAATATATATGGTAAACACCAGTAACTACATGTTATTCCAAATACAGTTTTTATCATAATGAAGGTCCTACGCGCTGCATCAGTAGTCTGATGCCAACAGTCTTGATGCTTCCGTGTTTTTAGATAGTTAGACTGGGTCACATAAGTGGTTTAGTTGTCCTGCTCTTCTTGTTCTTGTTTTTCAGTATGAAAATTGGCATGGTGGCCCTCTCTCCTCTAATCACTATCATCATGCACTAATGATGCCAGAGATGAGTTCAAAGCAGTCAGTGGGGGTCGAGCTGCTGCCCCCTCCCCCACTGTGCAGAATCAGTGCTCATGAGATATTTTGTGCTAATGAAAAGATACCAATTCCTCTCATCCCCTTTAAACTGGCCTTCTGATTGTATAATTACCATGATGGTAGATGTAGTAATTATAAATCATGGCAGGTCATTTATGGTGCTTTTAGTTATTATAATTATGCTGAAAGTAGATCTGCTAATTACAGATAGTTAGTGTGCATGATATGATTTTTTTTAGGATTAAGATGAAAAGATAGGATGAGATAGGATACAATTAATTTTTCTTCTTTGTCTATCTCACTTTACTATATGAAAAGTATATTCATTTTTCTTTGGTTTGTTACGTGCTGTATAAAAATATGTATCAATCGGGCTGACACAGTACAGATTTGACCCAATTCGGTCACACTGAATTACAACCTGATGTGTTGTTGTTTGCCGTGCAGTGTGAGCAGGGTCCAAACGTCCGACTTCTGGACCGTCAGTTGAATTTCTGGCATATCTGACATTTTGGTCGGCTGCCTCACAGTGTAAGCAGTTCCACAGTCTTGTTTCACACATGGCTGCTGTCAAAATGTATGTTATAAACAGGAGTGAGCTTGTTTAAATGTTATGGGGTGCTTTATTTTACATGTTATGACTAAAGTTGTATTATAGAGAGTGTGATATAGAACAGAACTTTGCTGGAGAACAGACGCAGAGCAGCGTCTGTAGCTTCCAGCTATCTGTGGCTCCAGATTTAGCTTTTTCCTTTCTTTTTCTCCTTTTGTTTGAGTTTTGTTAGAAATGCCAGAAATTTATTTATGAAACAGGATAGTTGGTTAAATGAAAAATGTGGATTCCATATCTATTTATTATATAATTTTTTCTATCAAAACATTTTTATAGAATGTGACACAAATATGTATCTATAATAAAATATTTAAGTCGAACTTCTCCTACATAATTAATAATCATAATCATTAATAATCATCTGAGCACACTTCCATTAAACACATTGTCTGTCCAAAATGTATGGACTTCATAACATTAACACATAAAGTGACAAATGTGATTGATAAATAATATTTTAAGCGTTTTAAAATAAAAATATAAAACAGTTTTCATCGCCTGATAACTTAGCTTTAAGTTAGCATTTAATGTCACTTAATAAAGCACAATTACTTATTTTGATATGTCAAATTCAGCATGTTTGTAAAATATTCTAAGATAACTTCTCGCAAAAGTCTGTTGTTTTATAATATGGTTGCACGACAGACGCATTCCATGGTTCAACGTGTATATGATATCTATGTCATACTGCTACATCAATTTAATTAACTTTGCTGTTGTTGTCAGTGCACAAACCTGAACAGGGGCTGTGTGATGTTGCTGTGTGACGCTCACGGTGGGCTCCTCATCATGTGAGCAGAAGTGAGAGACCCTGGCTGAGCTTCTTTACAACTGGAGCATATACATAAATGTATTTCAATGGATAAGGTGATAGCTAATTTGGCTAACCCATTAGCTTCTTTACAACATGTTTGAGCATTGTGTCGGATCTGTAGTTGGATTTTCAATGTATTCTGAAGTCAGTTGCTTCAGTGACTATTATGTTTTTATAACTAAGAGAACTATTTACCCAAGCTACAAAAATATCTCCCCCAAGAATGATTTTACCAAATCTGGTAAAAAGTGGAAAATTAACACACAGAGGATTGGATTTTGAAAAACGGTCTGTTCATTTCACAGTATATTCTGTGGGTCAGGGAGTGTCTGTGTATGATGAACTATTCCCCCACATTTGTCTGTCCCTGCATCTTTGTCATGTCTCTTCCTCTCTGGTTGACTGTGCAAGACAGACATGTAGAGAGATTAAAATAAATAGAGAGCAAAGTGAGAAAGAAAGAAAAGAAGTGAGTAAGTTAGCGGGACAAAGCGAGAGACAAAGACAGACGAGACAGACTGATAACAATGCAGACAGGAGGCGAAGATAAAGAGAAAGAAGGAAAATAAAACTGGGCAAAAGACAAAGAAACAGTGTGAGAAAGATGAAAAGAGAGAGCGAGAGAGGCTGAGATGAATTCTGTGGCATTTTTTTCTGTCCATGCTGTTAACAGGCTTATAGCAAATGAGTGCATGGTGTATTATCAAGCTTTTATAGCCTGAAGTAAAACACAACACGCACACATTCATAATCAAATACACAGACATGCGTGTATTACAGGCGTGCACCCATGCACACGTATAAGCACATACCGCATGCCCATGGAGACTTATACTCACAAGCATTTACGCCAGCAAACACATAAATATAAACACATGCAGACAATTTCTCTCTCCCTCTCCCTCTCTCTCGAACACACACGCACACACAGGCACAAACTGTCATTAGTATGCTGTGGCACAGCACTGTGAGGGCAGGAGAGGAGTATGATGAATATGTTTTTGGCACAGAGCAAAAAGATGAAGGAGAGGAGGGAATTGAAAGAAAGAGCAGAGAAAAGAGGGATGGAGAAGAGAAGGGAAAGAGGAGAGGAAACCAGAGATAGTAGGAAAGAGAGAGATGTTCCTAATGACTTTAGAAGCTGACAGAAAAAAAACAGCAACCCAATTACTGCTGCAGGACTCTCCTTTGTCTCTCTATCTCCCTGCATTTCTCTCTGCACGCTTGTGATGACAGATCACCTTGGTCAGAGCAAAGGCACATTTAAAAGCTCTGTCTTCATATAAAAGTACGGTCGCAGTTGGTGAAAATGTCTGTCACACTGGACATCCTGCTCGTGTCTGCTGCTCACATAGTCATAGAGATGCAGAAGCATTTGGACAGGTTTTCTTTCTGAGATGTTTGTCTACATATGTGTCATGCTATATGTACTGTTATATGACATGTAACATTAAACTTGAAAGAGGTAATGTACAGTTACACAGCTGTGTAGCTTTGAGACAAATCTCTGGGTAAGATCAGTCAGAGGAAACTAGTTAGTGGAGACAGAGTATTGCATGCACCCAATCATGTGTAATCACAGTCGTAAGTGAAGCTGAAAACTTCAACTTGATGCAGACTCAGCACACGTGTTACTAACAACACAAGTAATGGCTTTGTTCTATTCAAATGTCCCATAAATGAACAATGGCAGGACCCTGTAACTTAAGCAGCCAAATGGAGCCATCAGTATGTTTTTTTTATTCATGTTTTCCTGCTCTAACATCTCAAAACGCCTGTAAAACATATGCACATCTGGTAAGTGTCACACTAGCTTTTGACTTTGAGCGTGTACAACCTGGGTAGCATTTTCATTTCTTTACATAGTTGTATTCTGCTTTAGTTAATTACTGTGAAGGAAACATCACTCATCACACTGTCACTTATGTGATCTTGACACTTCTCTTCTTGTTATCAAAGTAGTTACTAGATTGTAGCTTGAACAACAACTTCATTCGTTATAGACACGGTCTGTACAGATGCTTCATTTTAGTTGAGGTCAAGTTCTTCAACCTAAACATACAGTATACTGCAGGTTGTTTGTCATCATGTCTCTGATAATACCAATGGGTACATTTCCGAATTAGCACCCCCATTATGCTATGGTGAGTGTTTGGTTAAGTTTAGGGAAAGATCAGGGTTTAGTTTAATTCAATTATAGTAGTGTTAGAAAGATAGTGATAAGGTTATTGTTAATGTTAATGTTGATGTTAGAGGTTAGGGAGTCAGGGTATACTACTAATAACTAGTGGTTAAAGGGTGTATGTCAGTGTTATTATTCTAATCAAGACAACCCTGTCTCTATGTTCAATTTAACTGCAACCACAACTACATTGTTGTGGCAAACGTAATCATATTTTGATTATGTTCTGATGCAACGTTTTTGAATCTTTGAAAGACTGAACAAACAGAAACTGGCAAGGAAGTGGTTGAAGACTCCAGTTTAGGAAAGAAATCCATTTTGTTTAAGGTTAGCAACAAATTATGGTTTAGTTAGGTTTTTTTTAGTTTACACACACATTGGGTGTGAACTCAGAACACTGCTGTGACTGCATATATCCAACCATAAAAAAGTAAATTAACACTGTAGTCGCACATCAGGCAGAAATATAATCTATTGTTTATCTCTGGAATGTACTATATGGGCATGAGGACACATTTGTTTGGCCTAAAGGATACACACAATGCATTTGAGTGACAAAGCACTGTACACTTAATTGTTTAGTGTACCTTTAAGCATATGGAGTGTGCATCATCTGAGCCTGTTTCTAGGTCATGAAGTGAGCGAGGGAGATTTTTCACCAGTTGATGGCAACTGAAGATAGTTATCAAGTGACCTCAAATTACAGTTTGGGTTGGTTTAAATGTGCAGTGGCAAAAATGGTTCAGACATAAAGAAAATCTGGAAAGGCATTTCACGTATTGATGTTTGTGGAGAAGAGTATAAATGTTAAAAAGTTGTTTACATATTTTTTACTGCGGTGTTTTTTAATTCTCTAACTCACTTTAGAGGTAGCTGCTATAATGCAGTTAGTGTGTCTTCTAGTGTTTATCTCATTATTATTAATATTATTATTATTGGTATTATAGATGTAACATCTAAATGAGTGCAGCAGTTTGTGTACAATGTATGCAGAAAAAGGTAAAATGCACATGTCTGTGAAGATTCTCAGTCGTCCTGGTCGTTGTTATACCAAGTTTATAACCAAGTTTATAGGGCTAGCAAATTTCTATATGTAATATGTACTTAATATAAAATGATAAATTGATTATTTATAAACTATGTAAATGCAATTATCAAACACATTATAGAAATGCTATTTAATCAATAATAAAGCATTTATAATGGCATTTATAAACGGGTTACTAATGCCTATTAATGTAGCAGCAATGCTCTGTAAGTGATGAATTCAGTATTACCTGATGCTTAACTAATGCTTAATAGTGTGCAGTTAATATAAAGCATTACCCTTGTATAAACAGTGTGTGATGTGTAGCCTACAGAGGCATCAATCAGTATGTTTAAAAGTTACACGTATTAACCTATCATGAAAGTGACCACATGGGTTTGAAGGCAGGCGGTGTTGTTGATTGACCTGGGAAAGTACGTACAAAAAACATCAGTTTGTTTTATTTATCACTGTGCATCAAGACTGAATGAAGTTTTAAAATATTAAAGATGTGCTGTCAGTTCTGAAGATTCAGAACATTATTTTCTGAGCACAGTGAGATGTGTCAGTATAAAAGTCGTCAGTGTTAAATCCAACTTTTTGCTAAAAGATGCTAAAATTTGGGCTACAGAGTCTTTTTGTTTTGCACTAGTAAAAAACCCAGTAGCTGCTATGTTTTCAGCAGTGTAACCTATATGCAAGAGTTTCATCAGAAATTCAGGATTTTCAATTTGCTGTTCAGGTGTTAGAAACGCTTTATGAAGTCTCTCACGCAAAGTAAAGCGACACAGTATAGACAAGCGAAGAATTCATTGTTCAGTTACTGTTCAAGATGGTGCGGGGGTGTTTAAAGCCTTGTTAAAACTGTATCGCCAGGCCTGATGTGCAACACTCCTCTGTCTTGCATCCACATGAGAAGGAGGGAAGAAGAGGATGTGGAGATTTTGCAAATAAACATACATACACACACACAATCATATACTGAGCGCTTTACGTCTCACAGGCTTTAAGGTTCGAATTCTATTGGTTTTGGTAAAACAGCTTGTCGTCTTTGTTGTTAGGAGATTGTGTGAATAAATACTGGTTGGGTTGTTCTTTATTTAAAATCCAAGTAAAGCCACCAGCTAGCAAAATATATTCACACAGAGATCATCTTCATGAGCCCTGCAAGTCTTCCAAAGCCAAAGATCTGAGGAGGTTTGTTGTTCTAGCCTGCAGCTACGCATCGATCTATCAGAAACTTCACTGGTCCAGTTAATCACCTTATTCCTAGAGAGGGGGTGAGAGAGACAAACAACAAGCCAGAGGCGAGAAAAGGGCCTTGTTTTTGTTTGAGTAATTCATTTTAATTGTTGGGTTTCAGTGCTTAAAGATGAATTAATGGTTGATATATGCGGAAATTGAGTTTACTGTTTTTGTTTTGTTATTCTAATTGATGTAGTCATGTGCAAAATTGACTCAGAGTTGACAGAGGGAGGAAAAAGAGAATGAGAGGGGTGTAGGAGGGGGGAGGAAAAGCTTCACTGACAAGCTTAATCACTCCATTCGTTTACTAAAAGGAGGAAATAGGACGAGGGGATAAAAGAAGAGAAGATAAAAAGAAAATAAAGAGGTTTTCTTTAATGTCTACAGTTCTTCATTTCCTCAACAAGAGGAAAGAGAAAGAGACAATTTAATTTTGAAATATTCTTTTTTCTTAATTGTTTAAATATTTACATCTTCCAGTAATATTAAAACTAAGCAGCATCTTCTATGTCTCCTTTATGTTATTAAGCCACTGTGGTTGGAAGCTGGGTCAAAGGTCACCACAGAACACGATTCATCAGTGTTCATTTTTTTAACACGTCAATGTTCACGTACTTGTTTTGACCACTCTAGTGTTAATATAAAGTGTTCATGTAGTCGGACATGTCTTGAAATTTGCATAATAAAGTGTCACATATTCTATATTTATACCTTCAGAATGTAAACGTTTCTCTTTGTGTACGTGTATTGACAGGTGACTGATAAGCCCAAAGCCAGAAGCACAGCTCTGAGGTAAGACAACTAGTCTAAATGTGTTTTGTAAAATTGTGTTTTTTTTTCTTTCTATTACAGTTTTGTATAACAATAAAGGCACAAACATGCACTTTTAGTTTATAGTATAAAAGCATCTTAGATAGGATTTGCTACATGCTAAACCAGCTTAGAAAAATTTAATTGCACTGTTGCATTGAACATTTAGCTAAAGCCTTGTTCTTCTATGTCGGTGGCCAGTGTGTCTTTGGCAGAGTCTATAAAGTCAGTGCAGTGTGTGACTTTCAATATCAGCCAAATAACAGGCTATAAATAAATGTTCTGTGCCCTGAAACATATAATTGAGGCAGCTATGTCTCTGCGTTGGATGATTCTCTGGTCTTTTTTCTTCAGTTCTTGTTGAAAGCAATGTTAAGGTCAAAGACGTCACTGTGACTGAGCCCAGAGCCAGTGACATAACCCTCAGTGGAGGTGCACAGATGCATTACAGTTATCATGGTGTATACAGGTTTTAATGTGGATCCAAGAGTCTTTCCAAAATAAGTAATGTTCGGAGGTTACTGCCGATATCAAACACTGTGAAGCTTTCTGGAGGTGTAGTGGCTCTAATTCACTGAAACATCTGTGATGGCAGGTGCCCACTTGACAACCTCAGTCACCGGTCTCCAATCACATACTCAACTCTGCACATTTAAAATTAGGCAGCAGATGTCCTCTCTACTCACTATTTGTAGGTTAGGGCATAGATCTGAATAGTACGTCTGTATGCTGACCTGAGGTTATGGCTCAGAGGATTAAATATAAGCACATACTGTATTATCATACATACAGTATGTAGAGAATATACAGAAGGATAAAGGTCAGCGAGTATGATGCCCTCAGGCCTCTTCGGGTAAATGTAGTCACACTATAGCTTAACAAGACTTAACATTTAATGTTCATCCAAAGACAGAGAGCATGTGGTGAGCATATGACTGAATATGACGGTGGTTGTGCTGCTGAAATATTATATTTTACTTGTTTTAATCATTTTGCACATCCCTGTTCTGCTGCACTCCGTCACGCTCTCAGCAGCTCTCCAGGTGGTTGGCCTTCTGAAACTACATTAATAACTGAAAATGTTTTCAAACTTGCTAATCGAGTAGCAATAATTGAAATTCTCTGATTTGTTAGAAGAGAATATCTGTGCACTGCTGTCAGTGCTTTACATGTAATAATAGCAACATTAGTGGTGAGTCTGACTCTCTCTGGAAGACTATGTGTTTGTAGTTACACCTAATTCTTAGTGTGATCTACTCCTGTTGCCTTCTTTGTAATTTAAACTGCAGGAAACAATATGAACAATTGCTAACAATACCTTTTCTCGCCCCCATCATTTCTAGAGGTCCATTTACATTATTTAAATAAAATGCCCATTTATCATTTAGTGCACTATGATCTTCTCGTAACATCTTGGGGGAAATATGTCACCCAATTAATGGTAAGAAGAAATGTTAGTTGCATTTGTAATATCACAGAATATTGGAGAGAATTCATGTAAACAGATGATTTCTGCACCGAGATAAATTTTTCATCTTTTGCTTGGAATGTGTTGCAAAGACCAGACTGGTGCATAAGAATATAAGAATCTTTTATAAATGAGGCTCACTGTGTTCACAGTCTGAGGGCATTAGTATGCAAGTCTGGAGTGTGACTTGTGTGTGTGTGTGTGTGTGTGTGTGTGTGTGTGTGTGTGTGTGTGTGTGTGTGTGTGTGTGTGTGTGTGTG
>JAUYWH010000117.1:0-13445 GCA_034779795.1 Ctenopoma multispine
GAAAGTCATCATAGCTTGCGTAGTATAGACCCAGCTCCCAACCCAACTTTGTGAATAGATTAACGGCAATATTTTTTATCGCCCGGTAAGAGTCTCACGTTAACGCAGCACGTTAACGCCAATAACGGCCCACCACTATTAGAAAGTAAAGGAAACCAGTCACCACCGTTCTGAATGTTATTGATATAATATGAATATCTGAGGACGGACATTGTCGACCCCGCAACGTGCCGATCCCCGAGGCTGCGCAAGTCGCCCTTAGCTAAAGCCACAGTAAAGCCACAGATCTATGTCACATTATCCGGGCAAACGTTAAAAATGAGAGTTAAAATATTACTAGAATATGTGATAGATGCAGTTTATTCCAGTATATAACAATAAAATGTATAATGCAATAATGTAAAACGTTCCGGACAGTGTAGCTAATGTCCACTTCATCCTGCGGGGCTACGGTCACATTTGCTGGTGTTGTGCCAGAAAAGGTACCCCTGCCCATGTGGGATTTTTTTTTTTCTACCACTTGGTCTAAAAATATTTTTTTTTCTACCACCTCGTCTGGAATTTTTTTTTTTTACTACCACTTCCGTCTGGATTTTTTTTTTTCCTACCACTTTTACGCCTAAATTTTTTTTCTACTACATGACCCCTAGAGGGCTCCGTACACGTGACATACGAGAGGATATAAGTGCACGTTGTGTGAATAAAATAAAGCACAGCAGCCTACAAGGCAGAGAGTAACTTTTTCACAACTCAGGGATTCTTCTTGGGAGAGATGGGCGTCACAATTTCCACCTTGAAGTGAAAGTGTATGTTAAAGACTGCTAGAGATGTCTTTTCAGTGTTTTATGAAATATACTGTTTATTCACAAACACAATTATGCCTAAAGTAAGAACATATATCAATATAGAAAAAGAGCTCCTTCTCCTCCTCCTTTCTCTGGTTACCTATTAATGATAAATCATCCATTTCAGTAAAGCAAAGTTTTACTGATATTACATGATAATAATAACGGTCAGCTGTACCACCATGGCTAAAGTACTGGAAACCAAATCTACTCAGAGCATTATTAAAAAATAAAGACTATAAAGGTCATTCTCTCTCTCATACACACACAGTTTGTGCACAAAACTACAGTTTTGTACACAGATGACACATAACTCTATAGGCTTATATTATTATGCATCTTTTAAGCCTGACTAAATAAAATAAGTCTTCCTTGTTTCCTATGTTGAGCATTTGCGCACTTTTGGCCCAGATACTATTTAGTGAAGATGTGTCTCTAATAATTTTTTATCATTTTAAAATTGGATTAATTCTAACTTGTTTCTTATTTAACGTTTTCACTATTAATATTATTATTGGTGCCTGCCTATCACTATTAATATTATTATTGGTTGCTGCCATTATTGGTGCCTGCCACAGATGGCCAGTCCAGTCTTTTAAGGTAGCTATAGTAAAACCTTTTTTAGTGAATTATAGACTGATATCTATTCTGCCTTTTATCTTTAGAATCCTTGAAAAGTAAGTTGCGAAGCAGCTATGTGACCACCTGCGCATGAACAATCTGTATGAAGATATTCAGTCAGGATTTAGAATAAGTCATAGTATAGAAACAGCACATGTTACAGTCACCAATGATCTTCTCTTATCTTCAGACCAAGTGCTTCTCTCTGTACTGGTATTGTTAGATCTTAGTGCTGCATTCAACACTATAGATCATGACATTCTATTACATAGACTGGAACATGTCATTGGGATTAAAGAAACAGCACTAAGCTGGTTTAAATATTATCTATCAGATAGATCCCAAATGTTCATGTTAACGATAGGTGCTCCATGCACCCAAATATAGGTTATGGAGTTCCACAGGGTTCTGTGCTTGGACCAATTGTTTTTACTTTATACATGTCTCAGCTGGGCAATATTATAAGGAAACACTCACTCAAACAAAAAATTCCATTGTTATGGCGATGACACCCAGCCATACATGTCTATGAGACCAACTAGTCAATCTTCAAGCTTGTTTAAAAGACATAAAGGCTTGGATGTCCTGTTATTTTCTACTCCTTAATTCAGACAAGCCAGAGCTTCTATTTGAGCCTAAAAACCTTGGAGACATGTTATCTTGTCAGATTGCCACCCTAGATCAGTGTTTTCTTTTTTCAGCAATGATTCCCCTGTGAAATATTTTTCAGCCATAACCAATGCGAAGAACTTTTGGTTTGCTAGTCCAGTTTTAGCCTTGTTTTAGTTGTTAGTTCCCATGACCCTTACCAGGACAAGTGGTTAGGAAAATTATTGAATGAATAATTTTTAATTCTAATTTTAGCACTTGACTCTCTTCAACCATGAATCCACTGTTTCTAGTTTTCACAGTGATAAACTGTTGACAGGGACAGGTGTTATGTTATTTGTCACTTGCCAGAATATGTCAAAAATCTTGGTATGGAGGTGAATTAAACTGAATATTGAATATAAATTATAGTTTATAAACTTAGAGTCATATTATATTTAAATAATTAAAACCTCATTGAAGGTTAGGTAATTGTATTTAAATGTATTTCTTTTTATCACCAAATTACAGCAAAAGTCATTTAAGTTCACCTCTCTATAGAATAAGTCCCTATCTTGTCCTTTTATTAAACAAATTAAACAGCCTTGTTATTATCTTGTCTTATTTCAGTTTTTACATCAGGGGATTTGATAATGTGACGAATCCCAATGGTCCTTTCAGACGTTTTCTAAAGTAGCATTTACATAATTATGCACTGTACTATAACAATTTTATTTTGACTGTCACAGTTGGCATATTAAATGGCACTGTAACCAAATCTAAGCCTTATAGCACTAAAAAAATGGAAAACCAATTTATCCACCTTCATCTCTGTGTTGTGTGGAGTTAATAGCTGGTGATCGCATGTATCTGTGAGTCACGGATCGGATATGAACCTGAGGCTCTGGAGTCAGAGCGCATCTCCTCTCCATGAACTAACGGGGACAGCGCACAGCTCGTGATATGGCAGTCTTTCAAATATTTGCGCAATTCTATGTGACGGTCCAAAATACCACAGCCCAGTCCGTCCCTGACAATAAATAATACATTTTAAAACTGAACCAGTGAGCCGGATAAATCTGACGGCCCATAGCCTACTCTAAAAAGTTGCATTTCCACTTCTCCTCTGCTCTCTGTATCTTGCATGGAGTTCCACCATGATGCACACAAGCACACACGCATACACAAGCATTAGAGTGTGTAGGAAAATATGTCGTCAAACACCTTAAAAAGCACAAAAACATCTGTGTTTCCTAAACGCTCCACACTCTCCCAGCATTGGTAACCACACACTGCATGATTTATAAAATGTACATGGACGCGATTTTTGTTATTACCCGTTTTTATTTTTTCTCACGTACCCCCTAGAGTGTCCCTAGAAATATCTAGAAGGTCCTTCTTCCACCTTAGGAATATTGCTAAAATTAGAAACATCCTGTTTCAAAGTGATGCTGAGAAACTAGTCCATGCATTTGTTACTTTTAGACTGGACTACTGTAATTCATTACAGATTGAATGTCCCAATAACTCACTCAAAAGCCTCCAGTTAATCGAAGAGAGATTAACAGAGATTATATACATATATACATATATATATATATACATATATATATATATATATACACATACATCCATACATATATATATATATACACATATACATATATATACATACATACATATATATACATACATACATATATATACATACATACATATATATCTATATATACATACATATATATATATACACATACATATATATATATATATATATATATATATATATACATACATACATATATATATATATAAATATGTATATATACACATATATATATATATGTACATACATACATACATACATGTATACACACACACACACACACACACGAAAAAATAAGTTCTCTTGTCAACTCTCCAGCGTTCTTTTGCATGATCAGCCGATTTTCCGAACCAGATTCCTACCGGACCTGCCTTTGCCTGCCCCCATGGAAAGACTAAGTTAGAGCCACCTGGTAGTGATGGTGAGATGAAGCCTCGTGATCAACTGGAAGCTTTCCATCTAACTGGTCGACTCATGGTTCGAAGCATTGTGATGAGTCATTTGCTCTACTGCGCCATCAAGTGGACGATTCAAGTTACACAGGCACAATGATTATAATGATGTGATGTGTAAACCTCTAAACTGAATTAATAAATTGTTTTTATGGCTATTCATTCCGAATATTGTCTTAGTATGTCCTTTTAGTACGTCCTTTTAGTACAATGTCTGATACAAAAGAGAACGTGGAAACTATCAGGACAGCATTTTGGTATGATTGTGTAACTGTAATCATGCCTATGTACATCTGGATACACAAACTAGTGTGTGGCGCTTCTATATGAAGAAATTAATTTCATTCATGACATCAATAATTAAACTCTAACACTAAATATGATCTCAATATTATATTAATGTTTGTGTATTTAGTGTGTGTATTTTGTGTGAATTTAGTGCATTTAACACAGGAATGTGCATGGAAACAAGTAGAGAAGGAGTTGTGATGTGAATGTGCTTGTGTGACTTTATAACAGTGCTTATGACACTACGGAAAAGTTTTCATTTGTTTTTATTCAAAAATATCAGCTTTTCCACAGTGCTGGGCTTAAGACAGTTCCCCTTTTTTGAGAATCGATGAAATGGCAAGTGACAGCTAGGTAAGTCTCTGTGTTAATGGAGGTCCACATATCAGATGTCAAACTAACTGCAGAAGCCTTTGCCACAGTTAGTTTTTCTTTTTCTTTGGACTCTTTGTATCTTTGGTCCACCATAGCTTTCAAAGCCTAAACAAAACAAAGTACAGCTCTTAATATGGAAATATAGGCAAAATGGAAACATGCTTAATATTTTAAGATACACACCTGCCTTGTGGGGAGAACATAGTTAGGGTTCAAAGCTTTAACAAGCTTTCTAAACCCACTGTCCTTCACAATAGTGAAGGGCTGGGAATCCTCTATCACCATGTTGAACAAGGCCTCATCCACATCATTCCTCTTCTCTGATAAAACAAACAAAACATTAAGATATATTACATATATCAGTAATTACAACCCAAATTTATATGAATGACATGGGGCATATAAGTGTATCAAATTACTGTATCCTTACAACAAAAACTTACCTGAGCTTGGTCCACCTTGGTTAGTCTCCTTGTTTTAATGCAGGGCTCTGTAATGCCTCAGCATAGATGAGGTGTTGTTGCTGTATCCAAGTTCTTTGGATCACAGCAAACACTTCACCTTTAAGAAACCAAAAGACAGAAATCAGATTATAGGATCTGTGGCGTTGTTTATTTATATTATAGTACTTATCATTTGTGATATTTATTACTGTGTGCATACCTTATTAGGAGAGATGAGAAAATGTTGCCAGAAAGGGGAAGATCTTCTCTTCCTTGCTGGTTCCATCAAAGAAGAAATGCTCAAGTAACTATGTAACACGTATGTAATCCAATTCCACAGCACAATGTGATGGGGGAATCAGCTGTGTTTTGCTGCCCATTTTATCTCGAATCTGGCGCAAACCGGCGAGTCAGTTTCTGAATCAGTCACGTGGTACGGACTATTTGCGAGGCCTCAAACGTCACTGCATACGTAATCAAAGCAAGCCTTGATACGCGCTTCACAAAAACTCCCCCAAGATTACCCGACACATGCTTCGACACATAGGACACATCACTACCACCTGGTATTTGACCCTGGATTGTTTTGGATTCTCTCCTTTTGCCTGCACCTTGTCTGACTCTGTATGCCCTCACAATCCCTGCTTCCGTCTCTACACCCTAACCTTCACCCTTCACCCTCTGACTGTAACACCAGGATTAGGATCATGGACTCTCAGAACCAAACCGGACCCTCCCTTCCTTCCCCTGTTTGCACACGAAGAGGCCTCACTGGATTCTCTGTCCGCTCTCCCACCTTCTCCCTGTGTAAGCCGCATATTAACCTCTCTGCTTCCCTCCTTAGTGTTCTCCGCCTCTCCCCAAACAATAGGTCACGTGGACGGCGCCATCTTGCCACCGACTGCACGGTCCATCCACGTCAACACCCTTCACCCACGCATACTCTCGAACAGGAGCTCTCCGACCGCAACTCAAGTAAGCCGCTCCACCTTTAGGTTAATCTGTTCCTCATGACCAGTTAACTCACTTTCCCTCTCTGTGTCTAGAACCGGTCCCGACTTCCACCTACCGCTCCAGATCCCCCACAGCTGCATAGCTCCCCGGCCAACCCCCATCGATTGCAATAAAAAACTCTCTTAACTGTATCCTCTGTGTCTGGCTATTTAATTGGGTCCTCACCTTAAACCCCTGATAGACACTATCGTAAAACTCCATATAGCTCATTTGCTTCTTTCCTATTTGGTTGTCCCACAACCCAGAGACAGCCCCACCTGCCGCACTCCCCCTCTGAACACAGCTTACAGCCTGCCTCCTCAGTCCACTTCAAGAAAGCAGGAGGGGCGGTGAGGAGGAGAGGAACAGGTTGGTAAACGTAAAAGCAGTGGCTCAATGATGTGGAGGTAGTTCGGATTCCAAGCATCAGATGAGCAGCTGAATAATGTGTTTTGTAGAGAAAGCAACTTTTAACGAATGCTTTGAGAACTTAATAAATAAATAAATGATTATGAAGACTGTGTTAAACAGCAAGCTAAAGCCGCCTCAACCCCCTGCCCCGAAACAAACCATGCTAAAAACAAAGTGGAACTACATTACCAAAACAGTAGCTTATCATATCGCTAAAGACTGTTACATTAACATTGGAAGAAAAGGGCTTTATACGGTGCATAAAAGGATAGATTATTTTTTAACAACTTATAATTGGCAATGCAGTTTTTTTTTCCCCAGAACTATTTCATATGGGCCAAATTTGTTAAAAACTCTTTGAAGCCAATCCTGTCATCGTCGCCGACAGGTGTCTACTGCGTTTTAAAATCACCGTAAGTTTTTTACCGTTTGCGCGATCAAATCATCTGTTTCTGAAAGCGGAGATTCGGCTCTTTTCAGCGATATTCGGGTCATTGCGTAACACAAAGCATGACATTTGGAACATGAAAATTTGTCTCATGTTTGTCTTTTTGTAATTACTTTATGGGCTCAAAATATATCGATATATATTGTATATTGCCATTCAGCTTAAAAATATCGAGATATGAGTTTTGGTCCATATCACCCAGCCCTAATTGGCCTTAATCTAAAATTTGCGCATGATTGTGTAACAGACTTCTACAGAGCGCCAGAACATATGTTATACAGCTCAGTGAGGCTGAATCATAAGTGACTAAAAGTGGTGTAAAGACATCATGGATTAGTGGCTGGTCAGCAAGCAGAAAGCTGGTGATTTAACTGTAGGTATATCTGAAACTCAAGATGAATATACAAAAGAAAAAATAAGGAGATCCAGAAAATACTCAACTGAGTATCTGTCTCTGGGATTTACAAGTGTTGGACACAAAGACAACCCCTGGCCTGTTTGTGTTTCTGTGGTTGGAGGTTCCAGCAAATGAGGCCTTCAAAACTGTGCCATTTACAAACACATTCATCCAAGCCATGGGAGTATTTTAAAAACAAGATACAAGCGTATGTGAGAAAGCAATTGAAACAACATGCTACACCTAGTAAGCAAATGAAAAGCAGCTTTTCATGAAATGACGCCCACTGCAGTTGTGACTGTTCTGCATACGGTGTGCAGAGATGGTAAGCAAACACCTACAGATTCAGCAAACTGAAGTCTGCTCAAGGGAGAAGCAGTGACAATGTTTCAGGTCCAGATTAAAGATTAAGATTAAAACCACAATAAGAAAGTTCGATCTGTGGGACTGAACAGTGTCACAGAACAACTACAAGTCCTTGGATAATCTGTGTGACTTTTTGGGCACAGAAGCAGATCCCCACCCTCGTGGTGAGCAGCATCAGAGCACAGCTGCAGGATTAACTTTTTATACACAGCAAGTACCACCACATGGATCCAGAACCCTTTGCCACCTCGGAATGTGGATGCTCGTTAAACTAATGCTTGTAATTTTATCTTAATTCTGCAGCCAGGCAAAGTATTGACAGATAAACAATGTTGGTCTAACCTCAGAGGTAGTTAGCAGGTGTACTGGGCTTGGGGCTGGATTCTGGTTTAGTTCACAACAGAGGCCGAGAGAAACAAGGATCTCTGTCAAGACTTCATAACGCAGTGCATTGCTGACCTTCAGTTCATCAAAACCATCAGACCTTAATTTCTCAGGCTCAATTTCCAGGTGGACCTGCAAACAGGAAACACAGCACAAGATAATATATTAACTAAAATCTTTTTGATTGTCAAGTTATCTGCAAATGTTTCAAGTTATGAGACTGAGCACTGCCTGTGCAGATGCTCTGCTCAGTTGAGTTCAACTTCCCCACTGGTCTGTGGCTATGCAGCCCTGTAGACAGCAAGCTGTGATGCACTATGTTCTGACCCCTGTCCACCACAACAATGTTTATCAATGACATTTAACAATGATTTTTAATAAATAAATAAATAAACTTCTGTTTTATTAAAGTGGTTGAATATAATACAAAAATATATGGATCTTTAAAGATTTTAAATAATATTCAGCCTACAGCTACTACAATAATCATTTAAAATAATGTCAATTATTTGTAATGTCTTTACCTGGCAGAGAACAGCCTCCCCGCCATCCCTTCCATGGGTTACACGGACAATAACCATGTCCCTCTGATTCAGGACATCCTCTTTCAGTTCTCCCCAGACCTCCACTTGCCCTCCTCCCTGAGAGTCTCTAATGTATACTTTGCCACTCGCCAACACACTCAGTTCCAGCTCTGTGCTGTCTTCCCTGGTGAAACTTAGCCTGCTGACCTTCCTTTGTTGCCACTCTCTGTCTTCAAGACTGAGGCCAGCAGGACACAGGGTGGAAGCTAACCCCAGGACCTTGCCACCCAGGCTCAGGTACGTAAGAAAGCGGGTCTGAAGCTGGGGGGTCAGAGTTTCCTCTTCTGCCAACACCAGGAGCCTGGTGTTGTCCATCCATGGATCGCACAGAGCCTGCTGTGGTTGGAAAGGATATATTATGTTGTTTTCCATGTTTATACACTCTGATAATACCTGACGAACTGCCTGAAAACGCTCCTCGCAACCACCCGTGTACACCAGAACATTTGGTGGTTTTCCATTATAGTGAAATCCGCATGCCAAAAAACCCTCATGATCATGCTCAAGTTCATCCAGAGTCTCATCCCCACTGTCCAGTCCTATCGAGTTATCATCAGGAAGGTCTGGAATGTTCTCAGCTGAGGCATATTTGACTGAGGCAATAGTGCTGTTCTCTAGCTCCAAACATTCATGGCAGCTGGACAGGTGTAGGTGGTGTCCATGGCCCTCCATGTGATGATGATTTCCCAAGGAATTGTCTGGTGAATCAATAACAGGTCCCAGATGCTGAGTGCTGGAGAGAGGCTCTGACCCTCTTCGCTCTGTGGGAAGGAGACCGCCTTTACAAAACCGTGTGCGCTGGTGGTCAGCTAACAGGTGACGGAGTAAAGAATCAGTACCACACTTGTCAGTTTGGGTGCAGCAGAGAGATTGTGACTTCACAGTCTTTGGGCTCTGTGGACACTGGCTTTCCAAAAGCTCACTAAGAGTGGATTCTTGGAGGAGAATAGCTATTGAAATGTACAGAAACACACAGAAAAAAAAGAAACTAAACATCAGTATTTCTGTTAATGAAACCTTAAATCTATGTTATGGTCAGTTTGCTATGAAAAATGTTTAAGGATTTTTCACCCACTGGGAGCATTCACATTACAAAACTGATATGTACAGTAATAGGGAATAGTTGACACAACCTTCACTAACATGCACATTACATTAGTTTTAGTTTTAGTTTTAAATTTCTCTAAACTTAGACCTTGTTGGACATTTGTGGAGAAGATTCTCTAAAAGGTAACAGTATCATTAAGATAAAATGGAAAGAAAATATGTGACTAAGCTTTTCAAGAAAACAGCGGGCTGTACTCTTTGACTCTCACACAATGACATTGTTATTACTTGCATTTCAGTTAAATTTACACGTGTAGTAGTTTAGGATCACATGATTTCACTTACAAACATAAGTGTGAGCCAAAAACACTGAACAATTGCATTGGACTAAAAACTTCAGAAATGAGCATCAAAGCCTCTAGCCTGATAAGAAATTAGCCTATTAAAGCTTTTCACTGAACATTGTTCAGTTTCTAAGAGTAGATTTTAAAAGGCTGTAAAACTAAAACTTAATCTCAATTCATAATTAATATAGGCTCAATAACACTGTGGTGGATTGTAGAGTCAAAGGTTAAATAAAAATGAGAGTCTGTTACAGCATATACAGGCTGGTGAATAAATTATATTATTTTACTAAATTAACTTTACAAAACATAATGTCACACATTGGATAAAATGAGCATAGACGGAGTTACATTGACACAAGCGAAGTCCTATGAGGTAGTGATATGGAAACACAATTAAATATAAAAAAGGTAAATATGAAATATAAAAGAATTCAACATACGAACTATCTTTGAAGGCACAAGTCCATTGTCTAGCTGAAGTCGATCTTCAATAAAAGCCACCCCCAAACGACTGAAGTTATCTACGCTGGCCTGTGCCACCACCCTGAATGGCTGGCAAGGGCTACAGGCCAGTGGAAGACAGTAGTCAGACCACCTCAGCACCTGCACACAGAAAACGTCAGTGGTTAGTTGACACACTATCCTTTCCCCGTATTGTAGATCATTCTAAAAGATCCAGTTCTGTCTTTGACATAAAGAACTGGATCTCAGGTGAAATCAGCAGTTACATAGTAAAGATTGATATACTGATATAGGTATACAGCAACATTTCTTTAGTTGCAACTGTCAAGCCCTCAAAATAAAACCAGATTAATAATTATCAAAGATCATAAAAGTCAAAGCAAAAATGTACTGTAAGTTATACCATACCAGCAACAACAGCTTTACACAGTCTAACCCTCTCGAGGCAGGCGTTGCTGATTTGCAACATCTATACCATGTTGTTTTTGTTGTTATTCTGCCACTGTAAAGTTGTTACATTGTTTTGAAAAGTGGTATACAAGTAAAGTTGTGTTCATATCATATTCAGTCGTCAGTGTCACACCGGGCCAATGTTGCAAATCGGCAACATCCCAGAATTGCATGTGAAGGTCTCTCTCAAAAACAAGTCAGGATTCTATTGTAATAGTAATATTAATTGATAATTTTTCCTATTACTAAAGTTATATTGAGGCTGAAAGGGCTAACAGCAAAATAAGTTTCAAGTTGAAACAACATATTTCCAAAAGTTTCAAGAAACACTACATGACAACCTACATAAAAGTGGGGTTTAATGCAGGAGGCTTGCTATAGATTTAACTAGTACAGTGACAATTTACAGTACATCAAGCATAACACAACAAAACATATGACATGTAGGCATGACAGCAACTAATGCTGATAGTGCACGATCATGGGTTAACAGATTAATACGCACAAAAAAATTTTTATTATTACTTTTCAGTAGTCACAAAGCATGTCTAAAATAAATGTCCAGTCATTTAGGTCTTTCTCTCTCACTTTATTGCACACAGTTTTATATTTTTCTGGTCGTATTTCCTTCTAGATCTGTTTATGTTAAGCATCTTAGAATTTATTTAAGGAACATGCTGCATCTTAAATGTATTGTGAATTCTACATATGACCTACCACTTATCTGTAATTGGTTGGTTTTATTGATGTACATAAATCCAACATATGTAATGCTCTGTGCAGATAGTGACACCAAAAAGTTACAGTTTTATGAAATTTCAATCAAAGGTGGTGCTATAATATAATAAAATACTATAATGTTGTTGTCAATAATAAAATCAACAATGTTTTATGTTTAAGTTTGTTCAATGCAGACATAAAAGATCAGGGCGGTTAATGTTTTATCAGTTGTAGACAGGCCCGGATTGGCTAATTGGGAGGACCGGGAGAGTTCCCGGTGGGCCAGTCCATTTATTGGCTGTGAGGGCCGGTGTCCCTAGCTGCCTGCACTCACAGCAGTCGCATTTTTTATTTATTTATTTTTTACTATAGCCTCACTCTTTTTATTCATTTTTTACTGCAGCTCCACTCTTTTTATTTATTTTCTCGCAGCCCCATGAGCAGAATGCAGCCTGCAGGTTAATCATGACGTAATTATCATACGACTCCCCCGACACCTTTGTCAACAGCAAAATCAGTTGTTAAGAGATACCCGAGGGATGAAATATGGATAATAAAAAGCGCAGAGGTGGCGCTGAAGAGGCCAGAATTAAAAAAAAGAAAGCTCTAGAAACTGACGCGGCCAAATGTAATGAGCTGAGTAAATCTTTCGTTAAAACCAGCGGCAGTACAACCGGGCCCGGCTCTATGCTGGGGAAGGGGGGGCATTGCCCCCTTAAACAAACGTCCTGCCCCCTTTCAGGTTTCATCTCTTTTTCGCTCTTTCCCTCAGTGCTCTGTTTGTGCGCAAACTCACACAACACTCGGCAGAGATCCCTCACTGCCCCTCCCCCCAGCTAAACATCCAATCACTGTTAGTATGCAAATGAGCCGGTGGCAGGTTTCTCAGGAGGCAGCGCTACAGCGGGAGAGTTTGAGGACGCAGCAAATCTCTGTCATCAAAATCATAGCGAGTCACAAGATAATTAACAACTAAAAATACAAAAATACTATATTTGTTCAGTCATTGGGGGACTAGTCCATGTCTGCTACACAAAGCCGACTGGACAGTGTTTGTCAGACCCCCGACACAAACCCCAAAAGCCAGCTTTCAACTCTGCACTCAACAGTTTTCTCATTTCATTTACTGATGTAATCACAGCGATTTTAGTAAAGTAAACTGCGCAGGCGCGCGACGGCAAATAATGGACAAACATGCTGTGTGGAACTTTTACACCGTCTGTGAGAGTGATGTAGTGATGAAGTTTGCATCCTGCAATATACAGTATGCAATGGAAAAACACGTCACAGGGGAAGCTCGTTAAAATGCTTCAACACATAAACTACAGTTAAATTATTAACTATTAATTATTATAAATCTAATAAAGCTTTATAGATCTAGAGAACATCCCATGCATGTCTGTTACTTTGTCATCCAATCAGAAAGAAGGACAAGGCCAGAAATAATCAGTGTAATAAGCAGCAACAATCGTCAGTGGGACATTTAGATACTCAGTAGTCATAAGCAATAAACATACAGCGGGGGAAATAAGTATTTGACGCATCAGCATTTTTATCAGTAAGGGGATTTCTAAGTGGGTTATTGATGCAAAATTTCCACCAGATGTTGCCATCAAGC